>CM031607.1:93329870-93354870 GCA_018398815.1 Conus ventricosus
GATCCAAATAATTAGGAGCTGACGGATTAACGAAGGGGAAGAGGCGTGTGAGTGTGGTGGTAGCGGGAGTGGTGGTGGCGGTGGTGGTGGTGGTTTGTATAATTAAGCCGTCCGATGTTTGTGCGGCTTGGTGACTCGAGAAACACTCCGCCGTTAATTCCTTGGTGGCCATACTTCCCAACCCCTACGCTCTTTTCCTACCCCCCACCCCCAAAACTCTCTCTCTCTCTCTCTCTCTCTTCTCTCTCTCTCTCTCTGCGTGTGTGTGTGTGTGTGTGTGTGTGTGTGTGTGTGTGTGTGTGTGTGTGTGTGTGCCTGCCGTCTCCTCCGTGTTCTCTCTCTCTCTCTCTCTCTCTCTCTCTCTGTAACGGCCGCCTGTGGGTTACACCATCCTGAGAGAACAAGGGAAGATTCATTGTAAACATTATCAGGTTGTGGTCGATTACAATGAATCTTCCTTGTCCTCTCGGAATGGTTCTCTCAGGACCATGTCAACTGTGTCTGTGGGTTATGCACTGTTCTCTCCGGACCCTGTCCACTGTCTGTGGGCTATGCACTGTTCTCTGTGGGCCCTGTCAACTGTGTCTGTGGGTTATGCACTGTTCTCTGTCAACTGTGTCTGTGCGTTATGCACTGTTCTTTCAGGACCCTGCCAACTGTCTGTGGGTTATGCATTGTTCTTTCAGGACCCTGCCAACTGTGTCTGTGGGTTATGCACTGTTCTCTCAGGACCCTGTCAACTGTGTCTGTGGGTTTTTGCACTGTTCTCTCAGGACCCTGCCAACTGTCTGTGGGTTATGCACTGTTCTTTCAGGACCCTGCCAACTGTGTCTGTGGGTTATGCACTGTTCTCTCAGGACCCTGTCAACTGTTTCTGTGGGTTATGCACTGTTCTCTCAGGACCCTGTCAACTGTGTCTGTGGGTTATGCACTGTTCTCTCAGGACTCTGTCAACTGTGTCTGTGGGTTATGCACTGTTCTCTCAGGACCCTGTCAACTGTTTCTGTGGGTTATGCACTGTTCTCTCAGGACCCTGTCAACTGTGTCTGTGGGTTATGCACTGTTCTCTGTCAACTGTGTCTGTGGGTTATGCACTGTTCTGTCAGGACCCTGTCAACTGTGTCTGTGGGTTATGCACTGTTCTCTGTCAACTGTGTCTGTGGGTTATGCACTGTTCTCTCAGGGTCCTGTCAACTGTCTGTGGGTTATGCATTGTTCTCTCAGGACCCTGTCAACTGTGTCTGTGGGTTATGCACTGTTCTCTGTCAACTGTGTCTGTGGGTTATGCACTGTTCTCTGTCAACTGTGTCTGTGGGTTATGCACTGTTCTCTGTCAACTATGTCTGTGGGTTATGCACTGTTCTCTCAGGACCCTGTCAACTGTGTCTGTGGGTTATGCACTGTTCTATGCCAACTGTGTCTGTGGGTTATGCACTGTTCTCTCAGGACCCTGTCAACTGTCTGTGGGTTATGCACTGTTCTCTGTCAACTGTGTCTGTGGGTTATGCACTGTTCTCTCAGGACCTGTCAACTGTCTCTGGTAATGCACTGTTCTCTCAGGGCCCTGTCAACTGTATCTGTGGGTTATGCACTGTTCTCTCAGGACCATGTCAACTCTGCCTGTGGGTTATGCACTGTTCTCTGTCAACTGTGTCTGTGGGTTATACACTGTTCTCTCAGGAACCTGTCAACTGTCTGTGGGTTATGCACTGTTCTCTGTCAACTGTCTGTGGGTTATCCACTGTTCTCTCAGGGCTCTGTCAACTGTATGTGGGTTATGCACTGTTCTCTGTCAACTGTCTGTGGGTTATGCACTGTTCTCTCAGGGCCCTGTCAACTGTCTGTGGGTTATGCACTGTTCTGTCAGGACCCTGTCAACTGTGTCTGTGGGTTATGCACTGTTCTCTCAGGACCCTGTCAACTGTGTCTGTGGGTTATGTATGCACTGTTCTCTGTCAACTGTGTCTGTGGGTTATGCACTGTTCTCTCAGGACCCTGTCAACTGTGTCTGTGGGTTATGCACTGTTCTCTGTCAACTGTGTCTGTGGGTTATGCATTGTTCCCTGTCAACTGTGTCTGTGGGTTATGCACTGTTCTCTGTCAACTGTGTCTGTGGGTTATGCACTGTTCTCTCGGGGACCTGTCAACTGTATCTGTGGGTTATGCACTGTTCTCTCAGGACCATATCAACTGTGTCTGTGGATTATGCACTGTTCTCTGTCAACTGTGTCTGTGGTTTATGCACTGTTCTCTCAGGACCCTGTCAACTATGTCTGTGGGTTATGCACTTTTCTCTCAGGACTCTGTCAACTGTGTCTGTGGGTTATGCACTGTTCTCTGTCAACTGTGTCTGTGGGTTATGCGCTGTTCCCTGTCAACTGTGTCTGTGGGTTATGCACTGTTCTCTCAGGACTCTGTCAACAGTGTCTGTGGCTTATGCACTGTTCTCTGTCAACTGTGTCTGTGGGTTATGCACTGTTCTCTGTCAACTGTGTCTGTGGGTTATGCACGGTTCTCTGTCAACTGTGTCTGTGGGTTATGCGCTGTTCCCTGTCAACTGTGTCTGTGGGTTATGCACTGTTCTCTGTCAACTGTGTCTGTGGGTTATGCGCTGTTGCCTGTCAACTGTGTCTGTGGGTTATGCATTGTTCTCTGTCAACTGTGTCTGTGGGTTATGCACTGTTCTCTGTCAACTGTGTCTGTGGGTTATGCGCTGTTCCCTGTCAACTGTGTCTGTGGGTTATGCACTGTTCTCTCAGGACTCTGTCAACAGTGTCTGTGGCTTATGCACTGTTCTCTGTCAACTGTGTCTGTGGGTTATGCACTGTTCTCTGTCAACTGTGTCTGTGGGTTATGCACGGTTCTCTGTCAACTGTGTCTGTGGGTTATGCACTGTTCTCTCAGGGCCCTGTCAACTGTCTGTGGGTTATGCACTGTTCTCTCAGGACCCTGTCAACTGTGTCTGTGGGTTATGCACTGTTCTCTGTCAACTGTGTCTGTGGGTTATGCACTGTTCTCTCAGGGCCCTGTCAACTGTCTGCGGGTTATGCACTGTTCTCTCAGGACCTGTCAACTGTGTCTGTGGGTTATGCACTGTTCTCTGCCAACTGTGTCTGTGGGTTATGCACTGTTCTCTGTTAACTGTGTCTGTGGGTTATGCACTGTTCTCTGTCAACTGTGTCTGTGGGTTATGCACTGTTCTTTCAGGACCATGTCAACTGTGTCTGTGGGTTATGCACTGTTCTCTGTCAACTGTGTCTGTGGGTTATGCACTGTTCTTTCAGGACCATGTCAACTGTGTCTGTGGGTTATGCACTGTTCTCTGTCAACTGTGTTTGTGGGTTATGCACTGTTCTCTCAGGACCATGTCAACTGTGTCTGTGGGTTATGCACTGTTCTCTCAGGACTCTGTTAACTGTGTCTGTGGGTTATGCGCTGTTCTCTCAGGGCTCTGTCAACTGTGTCTGTGGGTTTATGCGATGTTCTCTCAGGACCCTGTCAACTGTGTCTGTGGGTTATGCACTGTTCTCTGTCAACTGTGTCTGTGGGTTATGCACTGTTCTCTGTCAACTGTGTCTGTGGATTATGCACTGTTCTCTCAGGACTATGTCAACTGTGTCTGTGGATTATGCACTGTTCTCTGTCAACTGTGTCTGTGGATTATGCACTGTTCTCTCAGGACCATGTCAACTGTGTCTGTGGGTTATGCACTGTTCTCTGTCAACTGTGTCTGTGGATTATACACTGTTCTCTCAGGGCCATGTCAACTGTGTCTGTGGGTTATGCACTGGTTTCTCAGGACCATGTCAACAGTGTCTGTGGGCTATGCACTGTTCTCTGTCAACTGTGTCTGTGGGTTATGCACTGTTCTCTGTCAACTGTGTCTGTGGATGGATTATGCACTGTTCTCTGTTAACTGTGTCTGTGGGTTATGCACTGTTCTCTGTCAACTGTGTCTGTGGGTTATGCACTGTTCTCTCAGGACCATGTCAACTGTGTCTGTGGATTATGCACTGTTCTCTCAGGACCCTGTCAACAGTGTCTGTGGGCTATGCACTGTTCTCTGTCAACTGTGTCTGTGGATTATGCACTGTTCTCTGTCAACTGTGTCTGTTAGTTATGCCCTGTTCTCTCAGGACCATGTCAACTGTGTCTGTGGGTTATGCACTGTTCTCTGTCAACTGTGTCTGTGGGTTATGCACTGTTCTCTCAGGACCATGTCAACTGTGTCTGTGGGTTATGCACTGTTCTCTGTCAACTGTGTTTGTGGGTTATGCACTGTTCTCTCAGGACCATGTCAACTGTGTCTGTGGGTTATGCACTGTTCTCTCAGGACTCTGTTAACTGTGTCTGTGGGTTATGCGCTGTTCTCTCAGGGCTCTGTCAACTGTGTCTGTGGGTTATGCGATGTTCTCTCAGGACCCTGTCAACTGTGTCTGTGGGTTATGCATTGTTCTCTGTCAACTGTGTCTGTGGGTTATGCACTGTTCTCTGTCAACTGTGTCTGTGGATTATGCACTGTTCTCTCAGGACTATGTCAACTGTGTCTGTGGATTATGCACTGTTCTCTGTCAACTGTGTCTGTGGATTATGCACTGTTCTCTCAGGACCATGTCAACTGTGTCTGTGGGTTATGCACTGTTCTCTGTCAACTGTGTCTGTGGATTATACACTGTTCTCTCAGGGCCATGTCAACTGTGTCTGTGGGTTATGCACTGGTTTCTCAGGACCATGTCAACAGTGTCTGTGGGCTATGCACTGTTCTCTGTCAACTGTGTCTGTGGGTTATGCACTGTTCTCTGTCAACTGTGTCTGTGGATGGATTATGCACTGTTCTCTGTTAACTGTGTCTGTGGGTTATGCACTGTTCTCTGTCAACTGTGTCTGTGGGTTATGCACTGTTCTCTCAGGACCATGTCAACTGTGTCTGTGGATTATGCACTGTTCTCTCAGGACCCTGTCAACAGTGTCTGTGGGCTATGCACTGTTCTCTGTCAACTGTGTCTGTGGATTATGCACTGTTCTCTGTCAACTGTGTCTGTTAGTTATGCCCTGTTCTCTCAGGACCATGTCAACTGTGTCTGTGGGTTATGCACTGTTCTCTGTCAACTGTGTCTGTGGGTTATGCACTGTTCTCTCAGGACCATGTCAACTGTGTCTGTGGGTTATGCACTGTTCTCTCAGGACCATGTCAACTGTGTCTGTGGGTTATGCACTGTTCTCTCACGACCCTGTCAACTGTGTCTGTGGATTTTGCACTGTTCTCTCAGGACCCTGTCAACAGTGTCTGTGGGCTATGCACTGTTCTCTGTCAACTGTGTCTGTATGTTATGCACTGTTCTCTCACGACCCTATCAACTGTGTCAGTGGGTTTTTGCACTGTTCTCTGTCAACTGTGTCTGTCGGTTATGCACTGTTCTCTCAGGTCCATGTCAACTGTGTCTGTGGGTTATGCACTGTTCTCTCAGGACCTGTCAACTGTGTCTGTGGGTTATGCACTTTTCTCTGTCAACTGTGTCTGTGGGTTATGCACTGTTCTCTCAGGACCCTGTCCACTGTCTGTGTTCTATGCACTGTTCTCTGTCAACTGTGTCTGTGGGTTATGCACTGTACTCTCAGGACCCTGTCAACTGTGTCTGTGGGTTATGCACTGTTCTCTCAGGGCCCTGTCAACTGTGTCTGTGGGTTATGCACTGTTCTCTCAGGACCATGTCAACTGTGTCTGTGGGTTATGCACTGTTCTCTCAGGGCCCTGTCAACTGTGTCTGTGGGTTATGCACTGTTCTCTCAGGGCCCTGTCAACTGTGTCTGTGGGTTATGCACTGTTCTCTGTCAACTGTGTCTGTGGGTTATGCACTGTTCTCTCAGGTCCATGTCAACTTTGTCTGTGGGTTATGCACTGTTCTCTCAGGACCCTGTCAATTGTGTCTGTGGGTTATGCACTTTTCTCTGTCAACTGTGTCTGTGGGTTATGCACTGTTCTCTCAGGACCCTGTCCACTGTCTGTGTTCTATGCACTGTTCTCTGTCAACTGTGTCTGTGGGTTATGCACTGTACTCTCGGGACCATGTCAACTGTGTCTGTGGGTTATGCACTGTTCTCTGTCAACTGTGTCTGTGGGTTATGCACTGTTCTCTCAGGACCCTGTCAACTGTGTCTGTGGGTTATGCACTGTTCTCTCAGGGCCCTGTCAACTGTGTCTGTGGGTTATGCACTGTTCTCACAGGGCCCTGTCAACTGTGTCTGTGGGTTATGCACTGTTCTCTGTCAACTGTGTCTGTGTGTTTTGCACTGTTCTCTGTCAACTGTGTCTGTGGGTTATGCACTGTTCTCTCAGGACCCTGTCAACTGTGTCTGTGGGTTATGCACTGTTCTCTCAGGACTCTGTCAACTGTGTGTGTGGGTTATGCACTGTTCTCTCAGGGCCCTGTCAACTGTGTCTGTGGGCTATGCACTGTTCTCTCAGGGCCCTGTCAAGTGGTGGTGGTTTAATTTTACGTCTTTTCATCCGGCAGATGATATTAGACGGGGAAAAAAAAAAAAAAAAAAAGGGGGGGGGGGGGGGACAAAAAAAACAACAACCACTTAAGTCATTTCAACACATACATCTGCATACACTTATGAAAAAGAAAACAGCATATCAGTTAAGGACCTTCATAATAGTCTAGCTACATCAGAACTGGCTAAAGTGGCGGCAAACTCAAGTATGCATGAGTCAGACAGAACTTGACTCTCATTTTCATATTTGTCAAGATTGATACCTTTCGCCTTATACATTTTAGTTAAAATTGGACAATCTAATAGAAGGTGGTGCACAGAGATGAATTTTCCACAGACACACACAACTTCAGGAGAAAATTTGGTCTTCCATGTGTTCAGCCTTAATTTTGTGATAATCTTAGCAAGATGGCGTGAGCAGCTAGGAAGCATGTAGCATTTTTCACAGAAAAAGGTTTTGTAAACGTAGTGTTCCAGGTTGAATAGTATTTCACACTTGGAAGGATGTAATGGCAAATTTAGCACACATTCTGAACAGTTTTGTGCACCAAGTTTAGCTAGATTATCTGCTATTTCATTCCCTCTGAGACCACAATGTGAAGGAATCCAACAGAAGTCTACGATTATACCCTGAGACATAATACAGTGTATCAGGTACCTTATTTCATATAACAAATCTTTTCTGGCCTTACAATCCCTGTCAACTGTGTCTGTGGGTTATGCACTGTTCTCTGTCAACTGTGTCTGTGCAATGCACTGTTCTCTGTCAACTGTGTCTGTTGGTTATGCACTGTTCTCTGTCAACTAGTGTCTGTGGTTATTCACTGTTCTCTGTCAACTGTGTCTGTGGTTATGCACTGTTTCTTTCAGGATAGTGTTGGACTGGTGTCCGTGAGTTATTTACTGTTCTCTGTCAACTGTGTCTGTTGGTTAGCACTGTTCTCTGTCAACTTGTCTGTGGTTATTCACTGTTCTCTGTCTAACTGTGTCTTGGGTTATGCACTGTCCTCATCAGGGCCCCTTCAACTGTGGTCCTTGGTTATTCACTGTTCTCTTCACTGTGTCTCTTTGGTTATGCACTGTCTCTGTCTTGGCTCAGTGTTTTAAAAAGCGCGATCATTAAGTAGAAAATGAGAGCATGTCCATGAGGTCATGGGTTTCGAATCCCAGCCATGACTCGACCAAAATGGGGAAAAAAAAAGGGGCAGCAGAGGGACATCCGGAGTCACATGAACCGGGTGTGTCCTCAACCCCTAGAGTGTCAGGAGATAAGGGCCGAACACCTATTGCTTGAAGGGGGCTTCTCTTCTGAAGGACTCTCTGCTGCCACGCTCCTCCAAGTGTTTCTTCTACTGATGCATGGGTATACCATTGAATTCCGGAATAGCTCGGAGGACGTCGGGAAAGACCGGAAGGTCAGCCTGTGAAAGACCAGGAACCAAGGGCTCTGTGGGCTGGCTCCCACATTGCCTTAAACATGTTGCTACTAAAAATAAAAGGAAAAGATGGCTCCCAGGATTTCACCGAAAGGGGGAGAGCAATGAAGAAATCCATCGGTGCTCAACCAATCACGATGCAAATAAATCCCAACGGACTATGAACATGGACCAAATGGAAATATCCATGTGTCTGTGGGAAAGTCGTTTCGCTACCCACGCCGTGGCATGAAGAGCCTCAGAAACAAAGATGGATGTGTGAAGACTCATCTGAATGTGAGGCAGCCACTGCATCAGCAGATAAACGTCGGAAGACCAAGGCCCAGATTAAAACCACAGTGCCAATGAACAGTCCACGCAGTTGGTTCGGATGAGGAATTGCACAGAGCCCTCGATGCCCCAGTGCCCTAAACTCAACCTGCCACGAGCCAACCGAAACGAAAAGATTGGGAGAAACTGGATGCAAAAATCGTCCAAAGACTCGATGGCACTGATAGGGAAAAGCACCCAGGAACACAAACTAGCCCCCTATGGACATTGTGTAATGCCACATGTAGAGACCCTATGGATACAACTACCCAAAGAAGAAAACAATCACCTCCAAAGAATCCAGACGCCAAGAAAAGATGGACAAGATCAGAGTCCAAAAGAACAACCTCAAGAAGCAATGAAGACCCGCACTGCCAGCTGACAAACAAGGCTTGGAAAAAATGTGGGAAGACCAGAAAGAAAAACACAGCGGCCCTCAAGCAAAGCGGAATCTGCGAGGAAGAGAAAAGCAAAAAGAAGAAGACACAAGAGCGCTTCTCAGAGACCCCTCTCCAGTTGCCAGAACACTGTTTGAGCAGAGGCCAAACTACTGGGACCCTAGTTGTGGACAAAGGAGTTCTTTAGCAGCATCAGAGGAAAACATACGCTGACTCACAGAGGCAAGCACACATCGACATTACAAGGTCTGGGGGTGCCAACGGGGTGAACCCTGAGGAACATTTCAATGGCAAGCCTCCAACGTTGGCGGAAATCACGTAAGGGGTACGACAAAGCCAGAGCCAAATCATCACCGGGCCAAACGAATACCTTACCAGCTTTACAAGAAATGTCCCAAGGTGGCTGAGTGGCTCCACAGGCTGCTGCGATCGCTAGGAGAAACCAAAAGATCAGCGGCCAGTGGATACGCAGATGGTGTTACACCCCAAAGAGCAAAACATCAAGTGAATCATCAGCCAGTTCAGACCACTAATCCCTACTGGAACGTCGAAGGGAAAATCTTCTATCTCTGTCATGGCAGCAAGAGATGCGACCAAGTACCTGATGGAAAACAAGTACTTTGGATGTGTCAGTCGCAGAAGGTGCAATCCCAGCGATGGCTGGCTGTGTAAACACACGCCACAATTGTCTGGGACGCAATCCAAACAGCAAAAAACAGAAAAGAGAGTCCTGGACGTAGTGTGTTGATCTGGCAAACGCGTATGGATCTGTGCCCCATTGAGATGATACCGTTGGCTCTTGAGATAGTAGCCATGTGCCAAAAACTCCGCACATGCTCAAGAAGTACTTCAATGGCTTCTCAATGCGGTACTTATCAAGAGTACACAACTATTAGGATCACTTGGAAGTGGCATTGCAATGGCTGTGCAATTTCCCTGATCTGTTCGTGCCTGCAATGGAACTCATCTTGAAAGCAGGCAAACAAACAACGCGAGACAAACAGACCTTGCGATGAATACAAGATCCTCCACTCAATGGCCTTCATGATGACACACAGTGATTTCATCCAGAGAAGACGAACGCGTCCCATGTGCTGGGAGAGGCTGGACGACATCATTGCCTCATCCGAATGAATTTCAATGCCCAAAGAAATCACAGTCCTCCTCACTGATGGAAAGGAAAAGTGCCGAATCTGTGTCTTCATGTTGCCAACCAGAGGCCATTCCAACATCACAGAAGAACCATCAAGGCAGCCTTTGGAAGATGGTATGATGATACGTAGAGAACAGGGAAACTTCATTCTGGCTCACTTGCTCCTCCACCGAGTTTTTGGGCGAAGTGGCCTAAAAGCCGCCTTTCCTGTCTCTGCCAAGTAAGACCGTCCAATAACCAAAAAATAACTGATTTATCTACAAACAAACATACGGGGTGCAGGGTTATCCGTTTTTAATACTAAGATTTACCTAGAAAGTTTTCAGAGAGTAACGTAGGGAAAAGCATAGCCGTGACTGACCGGCGCTTCATAAACAAACGGTGTCTGTTCCTACGGTGTCACGCCCAGCTCTGCAGGTGGTAGGTAAGCTTTTAATTTCTAGTTGCCGGCCTACCTGGCCCAGCACTTGGGGGTTTATTTTCTCCAAGTGCTGTGGAGTGTAAGTTTGCATATGCACAAAATATAGCTGCATATTTAGAAGACAGTGGGAATCTAAAGTTAGAAAAAGTTTTTGAATCCAATACTTTTTCAACAGCTTTATAGATTAAAATTGTGTGAAGACATGGAAACCGCAACAAACTTTATATATAACCACACACACACCACACACACACACACACACACACACACACACACACACACACACACATGGCTTACCACCGTGCGCGCATGCATACACGCGCACACCACATAGACACACACACATGCACACACACACACACAACACACACACACATACACCCACACCAACACACACACACACTCACTCTCTCTCTTCTCTTCCCTCTCTCTCTCACTGTCACCACACACACACAAACAACACCCAGGGGGGCACACACAACAACACACAACACAACGCGCACATCACGCGCACACACGCACACACACACACACACCAGGCCAAAAAATCAATACTGCCGCCCCTCCTCTAACCCTCTTCCCCCCTCCTCTTCACCCCCTTCCTGTCCTGCCTAGCAATACATCAGTTTCTAGAACGCCTGTCCTACGCCTACACTCCCCGCGCGGGGGCGCTGTTTCCCTAAGGGTCAGCCCCCAATCAGCGAGTTAACGTAGCCTTACGCCGCTCACACTAGTGGTTAACTCCACACATTCATTCCACTACTGCCGGTCAAGCACGACGTGTTAACGGTGCTGTGATTTTACATTTGCGACAGGCGGCGACGGAGAGAGGAACATGTGTGTTGTAAAAACATGGCGAGCCAGGGAAAGGTGTTTCAATGCCTTCTACTAGTGCTGGAAGTGACACTTAATATTACTCAAGAAATGGATGAACCATGGCGGAAAGCATGGAATTAGCTACAACATTCCAACAAGCTCAAAATCTTCCATTACCACCGCCAACACCACGAATTGTGGACTGAAGAGAAATGTTAATTTGCAAGAAACAAAGAACTACATTAAAAAACTGACAGAAATAAATGAAAAGATTAAAGGAAGACCCCAGGATTTGCCACAGAAGCCAAAAAGGAAAGCTTGAGCCAAAGTTAAAAGAACAGAGAGGAGACAAAAAAAGGAGAACATATCTTTTAAGACGCCGCAAAAGAATTACAATGCCTCTCTTATGGCAACTCAGCAGACGTTCATCATCTATTTTCCAGAGAAGCTTTTACTGATCACATATTTTCCGAAACAGCAAAAGAAGCTGAAATTGGAGAAAGACTACAAAAAGGGATGATAATAATGAGGAGGCAAGAACACAGTCCATGTTAAATATTACATTCGGTTTGGTTACTTTATGAATTTGTTGTAAACAATGGCAGGAAAATGAAAGGAAATGAAGGGAGAACAAAGGAAAACTTGGGCTGGTTTTGGGTTGAAAGCAAAAACCCGGGTAATTACTGAAGTCCACGTACTAAAATTCCGTCTGTTGCAAGTGTTCTTTTTGGATATCCAATGTTTTATGCTGTACGGCCTGTCCCTATATCGTTTATCATATTTAGCAAGCTGAAGAAATTACAGGCCATGCGTCAAGTGCCCCGGAATTTGCACAGTACTGAAACAAGATCCGCACATACAATACAACGCGAGCTCCAGCAATCCCCGTAATCGTTAGGGCGGAAGGCAAGGCCTAGTAAACATCTACCAGTAATGGAGAGGAGTGAGTGTGTGGCCTGGCACTAATCTTCAATAAAAGCTCCCAATATACAAATGACGGCTGTACTAACTACTGGCGATTAGAGCCGCCCAATAAAAGCATGCCACAGCAGTAATTGCTGTTACACTCTGCCAACGCCAGTTGCCAGCTGGTAGAGAAAAGAGGAGTCACAGGTCAAACTAGGCTAAGTGATCATATGTTGGTTGTCCATCTTCGTCGTTCACCGCGCGTAGAACGGTGGCCTACTTGTACTGGACTTCCTCCCCACAAAGCCCCGACATTTCTAAAAAAGTTCTACCTCACCACTGCTTTGACGTCATGCTTCGTCGTTCACTGGCGCGGAACGGTGCCTACATGCTGACACTGCCCCGTGCTTAGGCTGCCTTTTTAGGCGGGTGTACTTTATACAAATTGTCTTGTTTTATTATAATCCAGCTTTTGTTAAATGCACTTGGTGGCTGCTTTTGAAACATGCAACAAAAAGAGCCATGCAATCACAAAAACGCAAGCAACTTGTCCCTTGCCACCAAGTGGTGTAGACACATGTCAAATAAAAAAAGCTCCTCTGTGTAACCCACACACACGCCCACCCCCCAATTCACCCCAAGTACCTTAATTAAGTTTTTAAATATGTCACCCCAAGTTCATAATTAAGTTTTTACTTAGGTACTTTCAGTTCCTTAATAAGTACTTGAATAAGAATGATAATTAAGTTGCTAGATTAAGTCACCTCAAATTCATAACTAAGTCATCCTTTAAGTACAACCAAGTTCTTATTCAAGTTCTTAAAATTATCAAAAAAATACAATCAATGTTTTATTATCGTTAAATAGCATATGTCTCATAAAGTCCAAACACACGCCTCAAAAAAAAACGCGTCATCGTTGAGGATTCTTGAGCTCAGCGGTTTTCTTGCATATATCTTAATGAAGGTCTTACATCCTAAGCAACCACATGGTTCTGGTCTATGGAAATGTCTTTTTTATAGACTCCAAAAAAAATAGGGGGGGTCTTTATTTATGGACTATATATCATTTTATAATACGCACGCCAAGATCTATTTTTTTAATAAAAATTTAAAATATTATGGCATTATAAATGGATCAAAATGATCTTTTTGTCTGACGGGTTTTTGGCGTGGCATTTACTTTTTCTGTTTTAACGGTTCAGATTTTTTTGATTGCTTTTTGTTTGGGCTGCCATTCTATATAAATTTTATAACCGTAATAACTGCCCCCAACAGCAGCAATGGCGCCAAAAACTGGTAATCAGTTTTAAGTACAATATTCCATGAAGAATAGGCTCAGTAGGGCTTGTATCACATGGAGTTTTTATAGCGGGCATTGAATCAACTTGTTCTGGCGCTGGGCGTCGGAATGCTTTCATGATGATTTATATTCTGTAACATATCATTTTTTTGTCTGTTTTCCACTCTGCTAATTTGTTTTCCTGCTTTAAAACACGCCCAGATGAGGAAAAAAAAAAATGGGCCATTTCACTGTCCCCACCTGATTCAGTGGTTTTTCTGCTGATTTTCTGGCTTGGTTACTTTCTCCACTGATTCCATGTTTTCCTGATTCTGATGATTTCTAGCTCGTGTCATTTTGAAGGGAAACAAAAACTATATGATTAAAAGTATATTAATCCCATGAATAATGCGATAACACTGTTTCCAAATCAGTAGTATAGATCACACTCCCAGAGACTCTAATGACTTTGTTAAAACTGGATCTTGCGGTTAAATCATACGTAAGAGCTTGTTCAAATCACGGGGGCAAATCTAATGACTATTTTAGTGTACAAACTAAGAACCGTTTGCCCCACAACTTTTCAACCATTCTAACCCCTCTGAGCGCTTCATATCCTGTTATGATACTTAAAAATGTCTTGGCCCGGCCCGACAACTGATGAATCGTTATCAATGCTGAATTCAGTTTCCGAGAACTGTTTTTGTTTTTCCACACGCTGCCGAAAGAAAAACAACCTCTTCCGTTTGGGGCCTAACAGCTGGCCATCAACTTGGTCATCATAAGTTTCGGGAAGGTTTAGGGCCCGCCTTGTAGCTGTAGTAGATCATCACGTTCATGTTTTTTTATAATTATAATTATTTTAATTTATAA
Organism: Conus ventricosus; assembly: GCA_018398815.1. Lineage (NCBI taxonomy): Eukaryota > Metazoa > Mollusca > Gastropoda > Neogastropoda > Conidae > Conus > Conus ventricosus. The sequence continues at coordinate 93,343,962 of CM031607.1, forward strand.
AAATGAGCACCGAAAAAACGTTACCAACCTTGTATAACCACACTGCTGTTATTGGCGGACTAAGTGTAGGATACTCAATGCTTGGTAAAACCTGTTAAGCAATTAAACCACAGATCTTGGCAAACTAGAACTTTGAGGATTCAGCAAAGCGATTGCTATCATAGCATCTCGTTTGCCACGAAAGTGATTTTCAGTCAAGCAGAAAAGGAAAATTCCAGACATTATAAAATGTTAATAAACAATCCATTTATACAAAATTGCTTCACACGTAATGATGATAGTGGGGGGGCGCTTGGTGAATGCGCTTGCTTTTAGCGGAAGATAATTTCGCATTTAGTCAACTACGGGAATGACGGCGAGAGCAAAAGACCATAACAAAGGCTTTTTATAAAAAAAAAAAAAAAAGTGAGCAACTACAGCTGCACAAGACGCCTATGAAAGCAGAGACATGATCAGTTAGATTTTATTAATAGACACCCTGACAAAACAGGGTCATGCAGCTTACATATTTAAAGATGTTGATTCAAGCACCAAAACAATATTATCTAGTAACCAGGCAAAGCCCGGTCCAGGACATAGCCCCCACCAAATTCAGCGAGTTTATCAACCATCAGAAAAAACAAAAGATGCAAGAAATCGCGTTTATTGCCTTTGGTATGACTGTCGTGTATTTTGTTGCGCATAATTATTTGGCTGGAATCAAAAATGAACAAAGCTATTATTCGCCCAAAGATATTGGAAGGGTACACAGCAATACAAAAGCTAAGCCAAGCGCAGGGGAGTCAGTGAAACAAACAGCAAAGGAAATGGTTATCTAACAAGCAATTTGGCAAATTTATTACCTGCCCTAGACGAATCAGAGACCACACTTTGTCAATACAAACTCCAAACGACACCCATCAAATGGGATCTTCTATATTAAACCCTCTGATAGATTAGGACGAAAAAGATTTAATACGCACTTACAAACAGTCAATGACATAGCTTTCAAGATAACAAAGATGCGGAACCCTTAACACAAAAGAGTGCGTGTCTCTGCTGTTTGCTGTTGCCAAACAACTGATCTATCAACGAGTCCTTTAACTTATCCTCGCATGATTCAAGTTGATGATGTCAAACAATTTTAAAGGCCAAGTGTGGAATCAACTAATTGTTGAAACATAGAGTTAACCAATAAAAGGCCATTCCAAGTTCATAGATCACAGGCAAAAGTCGAAAACCTTTAAACAAACAGTTTAGCTGAAAGACTTTTCTCCCTACCAGAACCAGAGAGCAGATTGACAATTCTCGCAACACAGAATGGGTATAGAAGACAGCCCTCAGTTTTGCGCGCAATGACTAAAGAAGAATTTAAGGTCTAAAACCAGTACCAGCAGATCAAAAGAAAAACAATAAATGTTGCTGAAAGGAGACACCAGGACAACCAGCAAACTAATACCAATATGGATTGAAAGTAAGGTACCTTTAATTACCCGGGGGAAGCAAAGGGGAACACTCCGCATCAGGGCAACCGATCTCAATTAGGAGTGTTGACCCTACGAAATAAAAAGAAATGATAGAAAATGAATCCGCCGCGTGTATTATTTACGAGAAACAGACACAACAAAACAACCAGCTCCTCAAAGAAACATGTGTGAAAGAAGAACTGCAGATAATCCCCCACCAGCACACAGTCCGCTTTAATAATTTACTGATCGCCAGTGCCCAATTGCATATGAAAACTCTGGATTAACACACACCCGTTATGGTGTTTGATTCTAGCTAATTACTTCTCTTTGTTACAAACAGTTGTGTTGATCTCATGTAGATTGATCGGCAGTTTTACGTGTGTCATGATTGAAAGACTTATTGCCAAAACAATGCTTCTTTGTAGTTTGTCATGTGAATCGTGTTTGAGACTGCCACAACGCTGCGAGATATTCCCTTTGCTTTCTTAATGATTTTCTCCTGGCTCGAAATATTGTACTGTTTATGACCTTAACCCCACATAACTCCATGATAACCGTTTCCAGATAATTCATCCTACAATCTCTCCTAAACGTTCTTGTATAGTACTTTGAATGTAACGGCGAGTCTTTAGGATATCGTATGTATACATACATCCTGCATGCCTTTAGCCACTTCGGTTTCCATGTCTTTATAAGATGTCTTTCAGTAGAGTATAACTATGAACAAAACAGTCATATCTGTGTAAAGTACACTGGAACTCAGGATTACATTGTGAAAGGGGCTTAAATGTAGTCATAAAGAAATTCTAACCATCAAAAGCTTTGATAATTCTAAAACAGTAAACCAATAAAAGGGGTACAGGTTTGTCCATTGCCTTTCTTTTTTTTCATCATTAATGCCAAAAAGGTGATACATGGAAATCTTCTAAAGGTCCAGATAATATGGTTTTGAAGTCAGCTTAAATTGCTTCATCTCTCTGGTGACAATCTGACCTCTTGCGCTTGTGCGGATTCTCACAAGTCTTTCGAAACAGCTGTTGTTCATCAGCTTGCAAAAGTCTTTTTACTGAAGCAATCTGTCGGATTTAGATTCTCTAGAATCTGATCTCATGATGTAGGGTTTCATGAACAGTTCTTGGTCAAGCAATATATGCGATGGACAGCTGTTAACTTTAAACCATGTCTTAAATAAAATTGTAGACAAGCCTGTAATGACAGACATAATTTTGTTTGCCTCGAAGATTAGGCCACAATTTATGGCGGCTCATCTTGGATCCAACTTTAAGACTTTCTGCTGCTAAAGGATAGTCATTATGCCATGTCATGGAGTTCAAGAGGATAATCAAAGTCCAAACTCTAGAATGAAACCACGCGGTATGATCAGGCGTTAAACTGCCCAACCACTTTAATGCCTTTAGGAAGTAATTGTTCGGATCAACCGCCTGTGTACATTTTAAAGTTTGCGTAACGGAAGTGATTGCGCCATTGCCCATGCCATACAGATTGTTTGCATCTAAATACATGATATAGTTAGACCCTTTAACGTGGATCATAGTCGTCCAAGTATTTGTGTTTGCTTAGCCAGTAATGAATGCGACGCCATACTAAATTCCTCCACGCAATCCGTTTACCAATCATCTGAATCATTGGTAGGTCAGCCAATAAATCAATCTGTACTCCAGTAAACTTTAGAAAGCGTCACCAACTCATCCCCGGGCGCAAAATGTAAAATCGCGGATACCAGCTAAAATTGTTGAATCATGCAGAACCTTTCTATAAATTTCAAAATTATCCGCCAACAAACAAACATCAGCCATCAAGTATGAAATTCATGAATAGTCTCCCATTGGTTTTTAACACTCAAACTTTGCTGCCACGCATCTTTGAGCATGCTGAATCAGAATCCTAATGTCCTTTTCCTCATACTAGAAAAGAACGCGCCTTTAGGCGGAAGTGTATCTTCATCAAACTTTTCCCCAACGTTCATGTACACATAGGGTAAACGCCCGTTCAAACAAAGGATTGGTCAAAATATTCTTCCGTTATTGGGCAGGACTTAAGACATAGCCAGCGACTCTAATGAGACCCATCCATGAGTTGCAAAGAGTCATAAAAAGACATGTTATATTAATAGAGAACCACATGTACTTTTTCTGATGGACTGTGCAATGCATGTACCCTAGAAGGCATCGTCCACTGCTTTCATTATAAGGAGGGAGTCGTAACCTCGCAAGTTATGAAAAGAAGTACAGGCAGCTTCCATGTCTTTGGATCAAACTTTAGTTGAAGATTGCATTTGTTATGCGCCGCTCTCTGAACTTTCCGCTAATGTGATCATGGTCTCTACTGTCGGGATGCTCTACGACTGATAGAGGCCTAAACCGCAAATCCAACAATGTGTGGCTGAGACATACTGTTGTTTGTCTTCAGTGTCCATTATGATTCAGATAAGTTTAGATTATAGAACAGTCATTACGCACTTGCTCTGCATGTAGAGAGGCTTACTAAAAGTATTTTAGCAGCATTAGGCCCTCTAAAGGTCGGGATGATTTCGGAGGCTCATGTGAAGTGAACGCCATCCGACCTGACAACGATGAAAGCAAATGAACGAAAATTGATGATTCCTCATTAAGACTGTTTTTCGAAGTTTTTGTGGCGCTGCCCTTCATAAGGAACAATGAGTGATTCACATTCTGCGTAAAACACACTATGGTGAATGTTGCCATCCGCTTCCCAGTTCTTAACAACTAACTTTATATCCAGGTGGGGGCGTTAATTAGTTCTGTTATTACAGCCAACTGGACCAATACATTGTTTCTTATTACGCGGCTCGCGGTCTTGAACAGATGGCATTCGTTGTAAAACATTTTTTCTATCCAATTCTTGTTTGCCATGATCTTTTAAGTATGCTGCCATAAGACTACTCATTGTACGAATTAAATTAGGTAATGTGCGGTAGCCCCGCTGAGATGAAAACATCAGTAGTAAGTCAACATGATTTTTGTCTGGTTCGCGCCAATAGTTGGGCTGTACTTAGACACTTTAATCCGGCAGTAGATTTGTTTCCACTCCCCATGTGTATACATTACCAGTTCTTGGTTTGTTTTGTTCTGCAAACCGATCAATGGAATTCCACGCAACAGGAAAGGACAACCCACCCCACTAAAGTTTAAGGCATTGAATGTAAGGCTGATAGTTAGATACTCTCTCTGCGTTTTTTTGCGAGGATAAATGCAGCCTTGCGAGAACTCCTACACATAAAGCAATTGTTTTGTCTGAATTCTTTATGTTTTAGAACTGCTCTTTTCGTCTAACCAACTCTCGAGGCAGTGGAAGTAAGACTTGCCCAACAATCGGTGCATTACTTAGCCTGTTTTAATCTGATCTGCTAAAACTTCGGCCCTCTTAGACCCACCAGAGCCTCTCATTTTGGGCGTTCTTTCTCAGGCGGCAGCGTAAACTGTTAAAGCAGTTTCGTCTGCCCAAACCGGTTGATTAAGTCGTATGAGAAAGAATAGTCTGTTGGTTAGGTGAGACCCAGACCCTTCTAGATTTCTTCAATTATGTTATATAGTCGATTAAAACAGCTAACAAAGACTTTAAACTGAGCGGGTCCTATTGTTAGTATCACTTGAACGAGAAATAGCATGTACACCGCTTGCCTGAACGTTGTTGGGTCAATGACTTCTAAATCAATATCATTCAGTGCTCTTGATAATCGCTCTCTCTCGAGCATTCCTTCAAAAAATTCGTCTTGCCCTTCAAAATCTTAGGCCCATTGTTGAGCTTCTCTCTAACGCAAAATACTTTATTATAAATTAAAAAAAAATAATTAATCGAATCAATAACAACGGTCCTTTTTGTGCTTTGTACTCATAAGACTAAAAGTATAAACACCCTTTGGTGAAGTTACATGGTGAGCTGTTTTTAGAACAGAGATTAATGTCTCGTTTACTTTTTTTAAGCAATCCTTTAATTATCTTCTCGCGTCTGGCAGTGAGAAAAACATGTCCTTGCCTTCTTTGAAGATCAAACTTTAGTCTTTTGTAGTCATCAAAATCGCCTGTAAACGATTAAAATCTTTCTTCATCCGTGATTTTTGAGTACAACTAGCGCTTTTAATTTATTGTCCAGTTTTTAAAAACGAACTAAGTTTATGCTGTTTATTAGTTGAACCATAGCTGTGAGCATTGGAGTTTAGTTTTTAATTTATTGCCAGCCGAACTACAGCTAATGAACCACAGGACCCGGCGAGAGCTAAAGACAAACCTCCTAGAGGTAAAGCTGCGGTGCGCCTATGCCCGTTCTAAGAGACCACCACACGTTCCTGCTGATAGAGCACTTACTAGTTGAATGCTCCAGTATTAACATATGTAACATCATTAAAGGCGCAGAATACCTTCGTTAGGTTTGCTTAATATTGTAAAGGTCTTGCTTCTAGTTTTAATGTTGCATTTGTGTAATGTGGTTAATCTGAAGGTTTATAAGTTAGGGGTTTCCTACTATCTCTTCTTTGGCGCGCTGTAGCACATTTGGATAAACCTGAACCGACATGCATTTTTAAATAAAAAAATAATTTAGTATATTACAATCTTGTATCTGCTATCTCCAATAATTACAGCTGCGCATTCCATATATTAAAAAACAAATGTACATTAAGCGGTATTATCCGCTTCTTCTTCTTTATAACCATTAGAATGATTATTACGTCCCCTCTCACTTTTCTCTCCCGCTTCCGATACAACGATATCCCTCCGTTGACCTTAGGGTCAACCCATAAACCGTATTTTGTTTTAAAATAACATCAACCTAACATTGTGGAAGATGTAAATCTTGTAGACACAAGTCCATCTGTTGGACTTCTAACACCTCTCCCCACCCGCCCACACAATATCTTATAACGACAAAATGGATATGATAAGTCTAAGCCCGCTAGCGTAGATTTTGGTTAGGACTAACCGTCAATGACATTGCACTTTCGTTCTTTAGGATTAAAAAACTTTTCACTTGCTCTTTGAACGGTTCTTCATCTTTCACACAGCAATAAAATACCTTTAAGGCGATCTTGCTTTGCGACGCATAACACTAAATATTCCATAATAGTCTGCCCTGCTTCTGGGATATGTTTTATGATGAATCACTCTGTCCGTAATTATATTGCAAATTTTCTCTGATATTGTTGCTCAATCAGCCTCTTGCTAAGTACGGGTTGCTAACAACGTCAAAAACTCTAACGAGATGTCAGGAAATGCCTGTACTTTGCACCGGTGTCTGATGATCTGATAACATCTTTGTATTCATTAAAAGTTAGTTTCCATCAAGACAATCTGGTCTTTTTAACGCACCTTGAAAGAACGTGCATGCGCTTTAACAACTCAAAATCTAAGGGATGGAAAAGCGATTTCCATCCGCAAATTAACAGCTTCATACTCTATACCGTCTTTAGTATCTTCGGCGCCCTATTCTAAAGTTTTAGTCCTTCTTCATTTCGATTCCTTGAAACGCAAGATCGCCCTTTCATACCCGGTTAGCCCATATATCATAAATAGTTAAAAATAATGTCTGGCAATCAGTGTAAAAGAAAATATTTCTTGCCCCATCAAGTTTTATAGAAATTTTCTTAACGATTGCCCTCCCCAGATTCTGTACAATGGTCCTGTTTGGGTCTTTGTTGAAGCGAGTTCTATTTTGAAAGTAAGAAGAGCACAGCCTGGCTACAATCACTATCATCCCGCACCTAGGTCCTGAAATTTTTGAACCGTAGAATTTGATCTGCATCAATAGAAATGGATTATATGGAACAGTAAATATTCCGCATATTTCCCTTTCCAACGCCATTGGGTTCTTTCAGACTTCTAATGCGGGCAAGAATCGATCCATGTGCTTGTTTGTGGCATATTATAAAACAAAATAAAAAGTTAAATATTTAAAAAACTTGGCAGGCATTGAATGTGAAGAGAAGATTATTTATGTTTTGATCCTGGAGACGACATGATGAAATGATCCCTTTGACAAACAGCATCGCTCAACAAACGCTCTCATGCGGCGTGAAATTAACAGCAAGTACTGACGAAGCATTTTAACAAAAGTTTTAGGCCAAGACCTCCCCGAATTTATAGACCCAATTGATTTGAAATAGAAGATGGTCATTTGACAGTAAAAAACGATCAAGGGCAACTTGTTTCGGCTTACAACTAAAAACCCGACCGGCAATCAAAGTTTTTAGCCAAGAGTACAATTAACAAAACTCAGTGTGAAAGATCAAAATCCGCCTTGCCCTTGTTAGACCGAAATTAGATAGGGATGCAGTTGCTAAACTTCAAAACACGCTGCAGGAACTCCTCCCAACAGCTAACCAAATACAAAACATGGAACTTAAAGAATTAAATCAATCGGCAGATGAAATAATAAAATGCAATAGAAGCAGAAACCAGTTTTTCAGAAGAAACAGACGTAAGACTAATACACGCCACACCCTCGCTACCCATGCGAGCAATAGCGGCCGCAATGATCAATGCTTTAAAAGAACCATCAGAGGCGAATTAACAAACAATTTAGCATAACTAGGTACAACTAGATGGTCATATAAAAGAAAAAATAAAAACCGTTGAGGCTGATGACGCCGACTTAGGGCCATGATAAATAAAGAAAGCAAAACCCAAAGACAAAAAGACTGAACAAGAAAAGAACAAGCAAGACTAGAAGTGCTAACTACTAAACCTGCGCCAATTTACGAACTCGAAGTGAATAGAAAGAGAAACAAACCGACAAATTTTATATGAAGACACAACGCTTAGCAGAAGAATAAAAACGCTGTTTAGAGAGGCAAGGCGTCACATTAGCAAGCGTTATAACTGCCTAGGATTTGGCAATAAGTACACTGTGATTGGCGATTCCAGGCGGATGGTGGCAGGGCAAAGTTTCAGTGCCCCGCCGCATCGCCTCCATGCACCTCCCTGATACATCAAGGTAAAAAAACAGCATGCTCATTTGCATTTTAATTAAAAATTAGCTGGTCAAGCCCGTGAACGCTATACCAGGAATATTGGGAGTATTGTCAGCTGGCTTTTGTCAACTGCAACAAAGTAGTTGTCTTTAATGGCCCGCGCTACTTATGGGCAATAAGTTCCTCGTAAAAGTAGGGTTAGCTATTTAGTAAATAAAGACCAAGTAATCCTACCTATCCAGTTAATCCAAGAACAAGCGCTGTCTTTCATATTCATGGTCATCGCGAACAGAGTCCGCGAGCTTTGGCCAGATCTTCAATAGACTGTTTGGGGTTTTGTACTTCGGATTAGATGACTTAATCTTGGGATTTCTTTTAATTGTTTGTAATATTACTGGCTCTGAATTTATGTTCCGTTTTTCCCACCCTTCTGTTCATTGCCTGCTATAAGAAATTCCATTTATTTCTAGTTTATTATTATTCCTACCAGGATCTGAGGTCAAATGGCAGCATGTATAAACCAGAGCCCAAGCAAAGTCTACTTCCGATCTTGCTATTGATGTAAAACAGTTGGTACCTTTGAATACATGAAGGTACATCACCTGTAGAATTAATGGCGTCCTCTAAATTGGCTAAGTAATGTTTTGTTTGTGCGCAAAAGCCATTAGAAAGATCAGTTATGCTCGATCTCGCCTGTTGCTTGCGACCTGAGCAAACAAAGCCAAACGTAAGTACGAATAGAGCGGTTTATTCGTTCTAATTCCCGCTCATAGTTAGGGCCCTTATAAGTGTTCTAAGATAAAATGTTGTCCCATGCCTGATTTTAAAATGCCACTTGCAGTAGGTGACCCCAGGCGGCTGACAGATGGCCTGAAAAGAAAAGTTATGAAAGGAGGATGGCCAGTCAATGTTATACCTTTCTTCTGGCGTGCCCCAAAATAAAAGGTCGCCAGGCCTGAAATATATTCCAACTTTTGTCTAAAGCCCTGTCCTTGATGTTAATATTGAATTCGTTACAGATCCTTTCAAAAGCCATCATGTCTATTTCTGTTGCTGAGTGGATTAAATGGTGTCAATTGGTAATGGCCGCTTATGCAGTTCGAGTCAAAATAACGTCTGAACGTGTAATAGAAATGAAATCTGGACACTGACCTCACCTGACAAGGATCATGGTGAATTAAAAATGGGATCAGCATACCCACTCCCCACCCAGTTGATGCGCAAAACTACAGCAAATTTAACTGGTTTCTGATAAAACTGCACGATGAACTAAACGCACCTTCTTGGTGGTGGTCGTTTTTCAATAGGGGGGTTAAGATACTCTTCAATGGAGTACTCACCCTATATTATGAAAATAGGCAGTCTGGGTCACAGCAATGCAAGAGTATCAGTTGCTATATTTAAAGATTGTAGTGCGGCCCCACAGAATATTTTGCATCGATTAGATTGAACGCGCTCATTTGTTATTTCGTTCAAAAAATTTTTGTAACAAAACAACACAAGACCGTCCCTTCGTTTTTAGAACATGCTGTTAAAAACTGATTGCTGAACCAAAATGGTCGCACTCCCAGAAATATTCCCCTACAAAGTCTTATGGTTTAATATAAGCGAAGCCCAAGAGAATAATACGGTTCCTAAAAGTTGACAAAACAGGGGCCAAAGTTAGCCAATTAACAATACCTGAGGGTTTATTAGCGGTTTTGCTCCCTAAAAAGAAGCAATGAGTAACATTGACATTACTCTCAAAATAACAATCAAATCTAAAAACAATGTTAACAATTCAAGAGCCTTGAAAAGAAGGAGGTTACTATTTTGATAAAGAGTCTAGCTAAAATGTTTAGCTTTCACACTAACAATTAATAGTATTTAGAGTACCACCAACCAAAAACCAACTTTATTAGGGGAAAGAGTCCGCTCGTCTTGCAGTACATTCAGTTACCTATGTTCATTATGGAAGAGGCAGAGCACTGAAGAACAACTTATAATACGGAAGCCCTCAACATGTTCTTTTAAGAGCTCTTCCAATCAGGGAAAGCTGCATAATAATGTCGATATATGACATTATATCAATTCCCTAATTCCAGATTAAAAGATAAGTTTGTGGTAGGGTCGGATGCCATTAATCTAAAAATCAAAGACAAAGCAGAAAAGATTTTGTAAAATGTGGATAACCAGCACCTTGTTTTAGAAATAAAATAATTACACGTTGTACTAAAACATACGCGTGGGCCAGAAGAATCGGGAGTTACATTAAGCGCCTGTGAGGATGTATAAACTTAGAATTAAAAGAACTGCAACGTTTGCGGACATTGAACAGAACGGTGAGAAAGGTGCTTGTATGATAATATGTGAGAACACAAAAGAATGGTGATTATAAACGCCAAAGAGGTTGGCGACAGCAATAGTTTCCTAAACTAGAACAACTTCGGCAATCTATAGGCAAAAAATGTTGGCCAGTATGACTATAAAAAAGTTCGCAACGCAACCTCAAATGGCACATAGAACCATATTAAGA
>CM031607.1:93364870-93369870 GCA_018398815.1 Conus ventricosus
CCTTCACTGTCATGCACACAAATCCTGCAGTATGTATCCCTTTCACTGTCCCACACACACATCCTGCAGTATGTATCCCTTTCACTGTCCCACACACACATCCTGCAGTATGTATCCCTTTCACTGTCCCACACACAAATCCTGCAGTATGTATCCCTTCACTGTCATGCACACACATCCTGCAGTATGTATCCCTTTCACTGTCCCACACACACATCCTGCAGTATGTATCCCTTTCACTGTCCCACACACACATCCTGCAGTATGTACCCCTTTCACTGTCCCACACACATCCGCAGTAAGTACCCTTTCACTGTCCCACACAGATCCTGCAGTATGTATCCCTTTCACTGTCCCACACACACATCCTGCAGTATGTATCCCTTTCACTGTCCCACACACACATCCTGCAGTATGTACCCCTTTCACTGTCCCACACACAAATCCTGCAGTAAGTACCGCTTTCACTGTCCCACACACACATCCTGCAGTGTGTACCCCTTTCACTGTCCCACACACACATCCTGCAGAATGTATCCCTTTCACTGTCCCACACACACATCCTGCAGTAAGTACCCCTTTCACTGTCCCACACACATTCTGCAGTATGTACCCCTTTCACTGTCCCACACACACATCATGCAGTATGTACCCCTTTCACTGTCCCACACACACATCCTGCAGTATGTATCCCTTTCACTGTCCCACACACACATTCTGCAGTATGTATCCCTTTCACTGTCCCACACACATCCTGCAGTAAGTGCCCATTTCACTGTCCCACACAGATCATGCAGTATGTATCCCTTTCACTGTCCCACACACACATCCTGCAGTATGTACCCCTTTCACTGTCCCACACACATCCTGCAGTATGTATCCCTTTCACTGTCCCACACACACATCCTGCAGTATGTATCCCTTTCACTGTCCCAAACACACATCCTGCAATATGTATCCCTTTCACTGTCCCACACACACATCCTGCAGTATGTATCCCTTTTACTCTCCCACACACATCCTGCAGTATGTATCCCTTTCACTGTCACACACACATCCTGCAGTATGTACCCCTTTCACTGTCCCACACACATCCTGCAGTATGTATCCCTTTCACTGTCCCACACACACACATCCTGCAGTATGTACCCCTTTCACTGTCCCACACACACATACTGCAGTATGTACCCCGTTCACTGTCCCACACACATCCTTCTGTATGTACCCCTTTCACTGTCACACACACACATCCTGCAGTAAGTACCACTTTCACTGTCCCACACACACATCCTGCAGTATGTACCCCTTTCACTGTCCCACACACACATCCTGCAGTATGTATCCCTTTCACTGTCACACACACATCCTGCAGTAAGTACCCCTTTCACTGTCCCACACACATCCTGCAGTATGTACCTTTTTGACTGTCCCACACACACATCCTGCAGTATGTACCCCTTTCACTGTCACACACATATCCTGCAGTGTGTACCCCTTTCACTGTCCCACAACACAAATCCTGCAGTATGTACCCCTTTCACTGTCCCACACACAAATCCTGCAGTATGTACCCTTTCACTCTCCCACACACAAGTTCTGCAGTAAGTATCCCTTTCACTGTCCCACACACACATCCTGCAGTATGTACCCCTTTCACTGTCCCACACACACACATCATGCAGTATGTATCCCTTTCACTGACCCACACACACATCCTGCTGTATGTACCCCTTTGACTGTCCCATACACACATCCTGCAGTATGTATCTCTTTCACTGTCACACACACATCCTGCAGCATGTACCCCTTTCACTGTCCCACACACACATCATGCAGCATGTACCCCTTTCACTGTCCCACACACACATTCTGCAGTATGCACCCCTTTCACTGTCTCACACACATACAGTGAAAGGGATACATACAGCAGGATGTGTGTGTAGGACAGTGAAAGGGTACATACTGCATGATGTGTGTGTGAGACAGTGAAAGGGGTACATACTGCAGGATCTGTGTGTGGGACAGTGAAAGGGATACATACTGCAGGATGTGTGTGAGGACAGTGAAAGGGTACAAACTGCAGGATGTGTGTGGGACAGTGAAAGGGATACACATTCTGCAGTATGTATCCCTTTCACTGTCCCACACACATCCTGCAGTATGTATCCCTTTGACTTTCCCACACACACATCCTGCAGTATGTACCCTTTTCACTGTCCCACACACACATCCTGCAGTATGTACCCCTTTCACTGTCCTACACACACATCCTGCAGTATGTACCCCTTTCACTGTCCCACACACACATCCTGCAGTATGTACCCTTTTCACTGTCCCACACACATCCTGCAGTATGTACCCCTTTCACTGTCCTACACACACATCCTGCAGTATGTATCCCTTTCACTGTCCCACACACAGATCCTGCAGTATGTACCCCTTTCACTGTTCCACACACACATCATGCAGTATGTACCCCTTTCACTGTCCTACACACACATCCTGCTGTATGTATCCCTTTCACTGTCCCACACACAGATCCTGCAGTATGTACCTTTTTCACTGTCCCACACACACATCCTGCAGTATGTACCCCTTTCACTGTCCCATACACACATCCTGCAGTATGTACCCCTTTCACTCTCCTACACACACATCCTGCAGTATGTATCCCTTTCAATGTCCCACACACAGATCCTGCAGTATGTACCCCTTTCACTGTCCCACACACATCCTGCAGTAAGTACCCCTTTCACTGTCCCACACACAGATCCTGCAGTAAGTACCCATTTCACTGTCCCACACACAGATCCTGCAGTATGTACCCCTTTCACTGTCTCACACACACATCCCGCTGTATGTATCCCTTTCACTGTCCCACACACAAATCCTGCAGCATGTATCCCTTTCACTGTCACACACACACATCCTGCAGTATGTACCCCTTTCACTGTCCCACACACAAATCCTGCAGTATGTTTCCCTTTCACTGTCCCACACACAAATCCTGCAGTATATACCCCTTTCACTGTCACACACAAATCCTGCAGTATGTACCCCTTTCACTGTCCCACACACACATCCTGCAGTATGTATCCCTTTCACTGTCCCACACACACATCCTGCAGTATGTATCCCTTTCACTGTCACACACACACATCCTGCAGTATGTATCCCTTTCACTGTCCCACACACATCCTGCAGTATGTACCCCTTTCACTGTCCCACACACACATCCTGCAGTATGTATCCCTTTCACTGTCCCACACACATCCTGCAGTATGTACCCCTTTCACTGTCCCACACACATCCTGCAGTATGTATTCCTTTCACTGTCCCACACACATCCTGCAGTATGTACCCCTTTCACTGTCCCACACACACATCCTGCAGTATGTATCCCTTTCACTGTCCCACACACATCCCGCAGTAAGTACCCATTTCACTGTCCCACACACAAATCCTGCAGTATGTATCCCTTTCACTGTCACACACCCACATCCTGCAGTATGTATCCCTTTCACTGTCACACACACATCCTGCAGTATGTATCCCTTTGACTGTCCCACACACATCCTGCAGTAAGTACCCCTTTCACTGTCCCACACACAAATCCTGCAGTATGTACCCCTTTCACTGTCCCAAACACACATCCTGCAGTATGTATCCCTTTCACTGTCCCACACACATCCTGCAGTAAGTACCCCTTTCACTGTCCCACACACAAATCCTGCAGTATGTATCCCTTTCACTGTCCCACACACATCCTGCAGTAAGTACCCCTTTCACTGTCCCACACACAAATCCTGCAGTATGTATCCCTTTCACTGTCACACACACATCCTGCTGTATGTACCCCTTTCACTGTCCCACACACATCCTGCAGTAAGTACCCCTTTCACTGTCCCACACACATCCTGCAGTATGTACCCCTTTCACTGTCCCACACACATCCTGCAGTAAGTACCCCTTTCACTGTCCCACACACATCCTGCAGTATGTACCCCTTTCACTGTCCCACACACACATCCTGCAGTATGTACCCCTTTCACTGTCGCACACACATCCTGCTGTATGTACCCCTTTCACTGTCCCACACACACATCCTGCAGTAAGTACCCCTTTCACTGTCCCACACACATCCTGCAGTATGTACCCCTTTCACTGTCCCACACACACATCCTGCAGTATGTACCCCTTTCACTGTCCCACACACATCCTGCAGTATGTACCCCTTTCACTGTCCCCACACACACATCCTGCAGTATGTACCCCTTTCACTGTCCCACACACATCCTGCAGTATGTATCCCTTTCACTGTCCCACACACACATCCTGCAGTATGTACCCCTTTCACTGTCCCACACACATCCTGCAGTATGTACCCCTTTCACTGTCCCACACACACATCCTGCAGTATGTACCCCTTTCACTGTCCCACACACACATCCTGCAGTATGTACCCCTTTCACTGTCCCACACACATCCTGCAGTATGTTACCCCTGTCACTGTCCCACACACACATCCTGCAGTATGTACCCCTTTCACTGTCCCACACACACATCCTGCAGTATGTATCCCTTTCACTCTCCCACAACACAAATCCTGCAGTAAGTACCCCTTTCACTGTCCCACACACAAATACTGCAGTATGTATCCCTTTCACTGTCCCACACACACAAATACTGCAGTATGTATCCCTTTCACTGTCCCACAACACAAATTCTGCAGTTTGTACCCCATTTCAATGTCCCACAACACAAATACTGCAGTATGTATCCTTTTCACTGTCCCACAACACAAATTCTGCAGTTTGTACCCCATTTTAATGTCCCACAACACAAATTCTGCAGTATGTATCCCTTTCACTGTCCCACAACACAAATTCTGCAGTTTGTACCCCATTTCAATGTCCCACAACACAAATTCTGCAATATCTCGCACACAACGTAGAGTGCAGTCTCCCGTGAAGAACACGACCACCATACACGTTCAGGTT
>CM031607.1:93377370-93394870 GCA_018398815.1 Conus ventricosus
GCGCGTGTGTATGTGTGTGTGTGTGTGTGTGTGTGTGTGCGTGTGCGTGTGCGTGCGCGCGCGCGCGCTCCAGAATTTTATTTCAGGGTCAAGTGCCCTGATTTTCTGATTCGTGGGGAGAAACTCATTCACTTGTAATTGTTCAAAAATTGCCCTATTTTCAATCTCTGATAAAAATTTAAAAAAAGAAACTGTATCCAGGTCACGGTGTCAGGAGTACATCCCTTTCACTGTCCCACACACAGACCCTACAGTGTCTCGCACACACGTGGAGAGTGCAGTCAGCCGTGAAGAACATGACCACCACACATCTTCAGGTTTCAAACCTTTTCCCTCCAGTATATTGCTGAATGAACTCTTTCATTTGTACTACTGTCTGCAAAGGTGAATCTCTTCTGTTATTCTTTTCCTTGTGCCTCCTTTCTTCGTGGTTGAAAGATCATTGGTGTTGATACTACAAAGTCCCCACCTCTTCTATTCATCTTTTAATCCGTTACTTTTGCTAGATCACTGGTGCTGACTTGTTGAATTCACGGGTTGGTTTTATGGCATGTGCAGGTGTGGGAGAGCCAGTACCAATGGACAGGCAGGGTTCTGGAATTGTATGAGTTAACAAGTCCCAGGACTGTTCAAATTTACCGACAAAGATTTCTACCCCTCCCCCTTCCTCCCCAATCCCATACAACCAATCTCGTGTACATGAAGTTTTGAATGTAAAATTCTCATGAATGCTCACGCACGCGCGCGCACACACACACACACACACACACACACACACACACACACACACACACACACACACACACACACACAGAGAGAGGAAAAAGTATGAAAGCACGTAGATTCACAGATCATTTCTACCACTGTTACAACCGGTTTGTGACGATATACAGATTGGAAAGCGGCATTGCCGGGTTTGGTTTATGGCTATGATTCGTTCGTTCGTTCGTGGATGAGTTTAACGTCCTTTTGGCCTGAGGCCATGAAGCACACGGGGCTATGATTCGTTCGTTCGTTCGTGGATGAGTTTAACGTCCTTTTGGCCTGAGGCCATGAAGCACACGGGGCTATGATTCGTTCGTTCGTTCGTGGATGAGTTTAACGTCCTTTTGGCCTGAGGCCATGAAGCACACGGGGCTATGATTCGTTCGTTCGTTCGTGGATGAGTTTAACGTCCTTTTGGCCTGAGACCATGAAGCACACGGTGCACCCGCAGACGGAGGTCTGCATTTTCTGTGGCAACTGTTGCCGTGGACGTGTTGGATGTAGGGGGCGTGATATGTCTCTCTCCGAGCTCTGCTTCTTTTGGAACTTCGGTTCAAATTCGGCAGACGATGGGCGTTGGTGTATTTGGCCTCTTTCCCCCACCAAAAGGCTGTCTTCGGGACCACCAGACGGCCTGCTTCGTGCTAGGGTGGCGATGGTTTTGTGCCGCATGAGGCCGCCTCAAGGAGGGAGAAGGACGAAAGTTGCTGGAGCGCTGCTCGAGTCCCTAAAATTTTGCGGGTACACGCAGACTATGGCCGAAAGGGCATTGTTTTCAACCCAGCCCCATAAGGAGTGCCCCCATGTCTGCCTGGCTCAGAACACAGTATCTAGAGATGAGGTAGTTGTAGTGAGGCAGCACTCCATCGCCGATCGCCCCACATTCCTAGGAGCCGTCCACTGGCGACACAGGCTGGACCCGCCGTCACCCATATGACTGGAAGGATTGCTGCGCCGGCTGACACTGACCTCTCACATCAGTGTCCTTCAAAGGAGATCTGCCACCTCTCCCTTGGCGTCAGCTGCAGTGCCACGCGCGCAGCGAACGTATGGCTATGAAGTGTTTCCTTCTCTTTATACTCGACAACGCCAGGCCGCTCTATCAGTTGGCTCCACTGGGCCGTGCGGACCGTTTGACCTTGATGTCTTATGTAAACACTAAACACTGAGACTCCCTCCCCCCCCCCCCCCCCCACCCCACTTTGAGGCACAAAACTCTCTCTCTCTCTCTCTCTCTCTCTCTCTCTCTGATCAGCTTTCTCTGTGTTGCTTGTGTCGCGAAACTGGAAGATGTTTATTTGTTTATAACCTCCTGCCGATAATATGATTTTCTTCACTACCTCCCTCCCCACCCCTCGCGCTTTTTTATTCCCCACCCACCGCCACCTTTCCCATTGACGTCATCATTTCTGTCATATAGCCCCGAGGTGGTTAGCAAGTCTTCCTGATGTCGGCAGAACACACTGACCATCGTGAAAACATGACTGCCCACTCTCTGTGACGTCAGCATATACGTCATTGACACCCTGGGTTATAAGCACGTCTTTGTGGCCGAACAAACTGACCACCCTGAAAACATGAATGACCACTCTGGGAGTTGTTTCTCTTTCCTTCACACCTTTTCTGAAAGTAGGCTAATCCTTTGTTTTGCTGCTGTGTGTGTGTGTGTGTGTGTGTGTGTGTGTGTGTGTGTAAAGGTGGGGGAGATTCAGAGGAGGGGAGAGTGGGGGGTTGAGAGTACAGGATGGTGGTGTTTTGTGAGCCTTGAGCATGTCAACAGATCAGTGATGAATTTCGTGTGTATCCTCTATGTATGGCTGTACTGCAGTATTCATTTGTCGATTTCCTAAGACAGGCTGGTTCTTTTTTCTTCTTTTTTTCTTTTTTTTTTCCTTCTTTTTCTGTTTTTTTCCCCTTCGGGGAGGGGGTGGGGGTGGGGCCGAAGGTGAGGGGCGTATGTGGTGAGAACTCGGAAAAGGCCCTGTGTGGCTGACCGGATAGTAATAATACTTCATTTAGCCACTCGTTCGACCTTGAAATGAAAAGGAAAAAAAAAAAGAAATTCATGAACGGTCCATATTCTAAGTATCCATCTCGGATGCAGTATGTAGGTCTCTGTGTCGGGAATTCAGTCACCTCGCTTTCACTGCCTCATGTACAGATTCCAGTCTCTGTGCTTTGTGCATGTGCGGAGAGCCTAGTCTGGCGTGAACTGTAGAAGTCTATTCTCTGTGCTTTGTGCATGTGCGGAGAGCCTAGTCTGGCGTGAACTGTAGTCGTCTTCCCCTCGATGCTCGTCGTGGAATCTGATTGAAAAGATGCTTTTGTTGCCTCATTTATATGCAGTGAACTCTTGTGTCTCTGACACTGTCTCTACTAAGCGATTCATTCAGTGCCTGTTCTACTTTACCCCCATATCTCTCATATGTTAAGAATTCAAGTGTTGATCTTTCGATTGCCTACTAAGAAGTCTTTTTTTATAAGCTCTCCGCTCTCTTTTTAAGTCATTGTGCAAGGGCACTCGTGCGTCCTGATAGATGATCAGGGGCATGTTACCCTGCGCACAGGGGACACCCTTCTGACCAAGGAACAATTTTCAGAACTGTCAGTGTGTGTGTGTGTGTGTGTGTGTGTGTGTGTGTGTGTGTGTGTGTGATATTAGAGGGGGAGGGGGGAAGAGGGAAAGAGAAAGAGAGGGAGGAAGGGAGGGGAGATAGAAGGAGAGGAAGAGAGAGAGAGGAAGAGTGAGAACGGGAGTAAAAGAGAATAACGCGCGCGCGCGCGCGCATGTGTGGTGTGTGTGTGTGTGTGTGTGTGTGTGTGTGTGTGTGTGTGTGTGTGTGTGACTGAGAGAGAGAAAATCCCTTAACTCTCGCACTCTCTCTCTCTTACTCCCTCCCCCCCTCTCTCTCTCTGTCTCTCTCTCACACACTCTCTCTCTCCCTCTCTCTCTCTCCCTCTCTCTCTCTCTCTCCCTCTCTCTCCCTCTCTCTCTCCCTCTCTCTCTCTCTCTCTCTCTCTCTCTCTCTCTCTGTCTCTCTCTCTCCCCTCTCTCTCTCTCTCCCTCTCTCTCTCTCTCTCTTTCAAGATTTGTACTTGTGTAGCAAACCGGCAGGACTGTGTGTGTGTGGGTCCAGCCAAAGACTGTACGCCCTACGGCCCGTAGGGCGAACTATCTTTGGTCCAGCTAGGAAAGCTGGTTACTCAGCGCGGCAACATCTGTGTGTTGTGACTCTTCCGCCGACCTTCTTTCTCTGTGTTCCACATAGGACATCCACCAAACATGTGCCCGGCGCTCAACACATGGGCCGTGGCTGGCGCCTAACACGCCAGCTATGGCTACTTACAGCGTGCTGTGTTAGGCCACCGACCAAGCTGGCCCAGTGTCAACCACGTGCCATGGGCTCCAGATGTTGAGACGCTAATCCTCCCACCTCCTCTTCCCATTACATGGTGTGGCCAGACAAGTGGCCCCATTTGTGGCGCCATTTGGTTTCCACGGCGGAAACGATCCTCTGGCTGTTGGGACAGAGTGAAGTGAAGTGTGTGTGGTGCTAATCCTGTTACGCTGCAGTGTCCGGAAAAGGCTCTCCTCCCAACACAAGATGTGGCGGGTGTGCTGTGACGGCTAACCGCCATGGCACACACTGCAGCGGCCAGCATTATGTGTGTAGTCTATGTGTATCTGTAAATGTAAGTTTCTGCTTTTTTGTTTTTCTTTCTTCTTTGGGCAAACACCACAAATAATGTTCATAATACAAATCAATAATGCCTCTCACCACGCGCTCTATGAGCGCCAAATATTTAACCAACGAGACAATTAAACTCACCAAAGACCCCTGCCAAGTGACGTTTGATTCTCCCCTCACTAACCTGCCTGTATGGAGATTTGTATTATGTGAAAGGTACTGTGGTAAATATCGTCCGTCATCTACCTCTTGTGTTTTGAAAGAGTACAACAAAAATAACAACACTCTTTTGGATTTGGCGCCGAGCTTTGTGACCCCACTGCCCAGTGAGTTATGGCATTCATCCTACCAAATAGTTCTGAACGGTGAACACAAACTTTGACAATCACGTCTATTACACAACAGGAAAATCTTCAGCCCTGCATATACTTTGCGAAAAAATACCCCCTGCAGAAGAGGGATTTTTCCCCACGTTTCTTAGTTTTTAGAAATTTATAAAAATTTAATTTTTATTTTTTATAGGGCCTTTTCTCTAAAGATCAGGGCTCAAAGCGTTTTTACATAAAATTTAATAAACATTGTTTACAAAAACGGGCTCCCTCCCTGGGTAATCCCGATGAAGGGGTCCCAGTGGCGCTTTTTTTTTTTGTCGTTTCTCGGGGTTCACCCGGTAAATTATTGTTCACTCAGTTTCCTTTTTTCCCTTTTCTTTTTTCCCATTTCTAAAGCAGGGCACATGCAAAATGTGAAACCCGTGTCGCCATCCCAAACCCGGCCAAAATGGCCTTCTTTTCCCGAAAGCTGGTGATGGGTTTTTTAGGTGTGCAAGATGTTTTTGCGTGCGTTCACACACGGAACCTGGGTTTTATAGTCTCTTCAAAGGGGACTGTAGGGGAAATGCAGTCAGAACCAATTTTAAAATTCCAAGGGGGAAAAAAATTCCCCTTTTACAGAAATTCGCCCCCGAAACCTCGGGAAACAGGGGATTTGGGGGACGTTTCTCCCAAAACTGAGCTTTTCCCGGCCCCCCTAAGGAGGGTCATGGGCCCAACGAAAAAAAATTTCACATGGGGATGAAAAGTCAGTCAAATCCCCATTTTTGAAACTGTAACATCGGATAAAAGTAAAGTAAAAATTCCTTTCTGCAAGGGTGCCCCAAGGCCAGCGTGGGGTTTGCTCATACGGGGGTTTTGCTTGGGCCCGTTTCTTTACTTCAGTTGGGGTTTGTCAGGGCTGCCTTCAAGTGGGGTACTACTTCTTAATTGTAAATTTTAAGGGGAATTTTGTTTCTGTTTTACCCATTGGGGTTAGTTAAGTGAGGGGTTGGGGAGGGGATGTATAAATTCCCCAGTTTTTTTTTAAAAAAACCAAAAATCCTTGAGATGGTCCCTTCGGTTGTTAATGTTGTCATTATTGTTGTTTTTTATTATTGTTGGTAATGATCGTGGTAGGTGTGTGTGTGTTGTGGTTGTGGTGTGTGTGTGTGGGTGTGGTGTGTGTGTGGTGTTTTTGGTGTGTGTGTGTTTGTTGTGGGTGAGTTGTTGTTTTGGTTCGTGTTTTGTTTGTGTGGGGTTTGTGGTTGGGTGTGTGTGTGTGTGTGTGTGTGTGTGTGTGTGGTGTGTGTTGTGTGTGTTCGCCCCGCGCGCGTTCGTTCTTTTTTTTTAAACGTCTTTTCCACTTTTTAAGTGATTTTTTAGAGGGGGAAAGGGGGGGGGGGGGGGGGGGGGGGGGGGAAATAGGGGGAAATTTAAAAGGTATGAAAGAAAGGAGATTTTTTTATGCCTCCCGTTGTTTTGGGTTTGGGAGAGTGTGGGGTAGTGAACTTTATGTTTTTTTCCTACATCCCTTTCACCTCCAATTCAAAAAAATTTTGATCAAGTTTTAAAATATGGGATATTATTTTTGGGAAAAAAGGGCGAATTGTCAAAAGGGGAAGCGGGTTTCCCCACTATATCAAACGTGACTTAAAATTAAAAAGGAAGTTAGTAAAAACAAAAAATTGAATCCCAACAATAAAATTTAAAAACTATTAAAAGGGAAAAAGACCAATGGGAACAAAGGGAAGAAAAATTTTGGGGAAAAATTTTAAAGAAAAAGGGGGAAAAGGTAATTTAAAACTTCCTAAACGAAAAAAGAGGGTATTTCTTTTAAAACACTGCCTGAACAAAAGAAGAGGGAAAGGGTCATTTAACACTCCTGAAAAAGTTAATGGTATTTGACGATTTCATTAAATCCCCTGTATTTTTCGAAATTTTTTCCCTTTGATCCCTAGGGACAGGGGAAAAACCAAAAGGTATGGAAATTTGATTTCCACATTCCAATTTAATATCTTTGGGAAAATTTTTGGGTTTTAAAAAAGCATTTTAAAACTTTTTTTTTAAACATCAGAGAACTAATATGCTTGAACTTTTTATCAGATACGTGTTTTTAAAATTAATTTGGAAATTTATATTTGCGGGACGCTTTTTATACAATTGTGTAAATATTGGCTATTGTTTGTTTTTCAGCAGTTTTTCAAACTTATTTTTTCGTGTTTTTTAATTGATTATAATATCGTCCCAGTTCTAGATTTATTTTAAATTTTAAAATTTTCCCCCTTTCAGTATTACTTTTTGGGAATTTTTAGTGCTTTTATAAAACCCGGGTTCTTTGGCTTTATTTTCCCCCCAAGGGGAAAGGGGAACCCAGAAAAAAGTTCCTTTTTGTCTATTTTATGCAGTTCATGAATTAATTGTCTGATTTTAGAAATTTTTTCAAGACTTTTTTGGGCCATTTTGATCTATGTTTTGTTTGTATTCCCGATTTTAAAAATTAACCCAGAGTATTTTTTAAAACATTTGCGCCCCGCGCGCGCGCGCGCGCGCGGTGTGTATTTTGTGGTGTTGTGGGTTGTTGGGGTGTGCGTGGCGTGTGCGTGGCGCGGGGCGCGCGCCCCAAAAATTTTTATTTCGGGGTAAAGTCCCCCTATTTTCTGATTCGGGGGGAAAAACTCATTCATTTGAAAATTGTTAAAAATTGCCCTATTTTTCAATTCTGAAAAAAAAATTTAAAAAAAGAAAACTGTTTTCCAGGTCCGGTGTCAGGAGAAACACCCCTTTCCTGTCCCAACACGCCCCTAAAAGGTCTCGCCCCACACGTGGAGAGTGCAGCACCCGGGGAAAAAAATGACCCCAAAATCTCAGGTTTAAAACCTTTTCCCTCCATTTATTTTGGCTGAATAAAAATTTCTTTTTTTTTGTACCCCTGTTGCAAAGGTGAATCTCTTCTGTTTTTCCCTTTTCCCTTTGTGCCCCCCTTTTTTTGGGTTGGTTGAAAGTTTATTGGTGTTGATACTAAAAAAGTCCCCCCTCTTCATTCATTTTTAAAACCCCTTTAAACTTTTCCCTAGACCCAGGGTGCAAAATTGTTGAATTCAGGGGTTTTGGGTTTTTTGATGGCATGGCGGGGTGTGGGGAGCAGTACCAATGGCGGGGAGGGTTCTGGAATTGTAGGGAGTTAACAAAGGCCAGGACTGTTCAAATTTCCCGACAAGATTTTACCCCCCCCCTTCCCCCCCCAATCCCATAAACCAATTCGTGTACAAAATTTTTGGAATGAAAAAATTTTCTCATGAATGCTCAGCACGGGCGCACACACACAAACACACACACACAAACACAAAACCCCACAAACACACACACACCCCACAACACCCCCAGAAAAGGGGAAAAAGTATGAAAGCACTTTCAGATTCACGATATTTCTACCCCTGGTAAAACCCGGGTTTTGGTGACGATTTACAGATTGGAAAGCGGCTTTTGGCCGGGTTTTGGGTTTTATGGCTATGATTCGTTCGTTCGTTCGTGGATGAGTTTAACGCCCCCTTTTTGGGCCCTTGGGGCCCATGAAGCACACGGGGCTATGATTGTTCGTTCGTTCGGGGGTGATTTTTTAACGCCCTTTTGGGGCCTAAAGGCCCTTTAAAGGGCACAGGGGGCTTTGTTTGTTGTTGGGTTCGGGGGGGGGGATTTTTAAGCCCTTTTTGGGCCTGAGGAAATGAAGCACCCGGGGTATGATTCGTTCGTTTTCGGGGATGAGTTTAAAGGCCCTTTTTGGCCTGGGGCCCATGAAGAAAACGGTTGCCCCCCCGCAGAGGGGGTTTCTGCTTTTTTGGGGAAACTGTTCCCGGGGAAAGTGTTGGATGTGGGGGGCGTGATATGTCTCTCCCCGGCTCTGCTTCTTTTTGGTTTCCCGGTTTCAAATTCGGCAGACGTGGGCGTTGGTGTTTTTTTTGGCCTCTTTTCCCCCACCAAAAGGCTTCTTCGGGACCCCCAGACGGCCTGCTTCGTGCTTAGGGTGGCGAGGGTTTTTGTCCCGCATGGGGCCCGGGCCTAAAGGAGGGAGAAGGAGGGAAAGTTGCGGGGAGCCCCTGCTCGGGGCCCAAAAATTTTTGGGGGGTTACCACGCAGACGGGGGCCCGAAAGGGGGGGCATTGTTTTAAAACCCGCCCATAAGGAGTCCCCCCTTTTTGCCTGGTCAAAAACACAGTATCTAGAGAGGAGGTAGTTGTAGTAAAGGCCAGCACCCCTTTCCCGATCGCCCACATTCTAGGACCCTTTCCCCCTGGGGGGACACAGGCTGGCCCCCCCCGTCACCCATATGACGGGAAAGGGAAATTGCTGCCCCGGGCCCTTGACACGGGAACCTTTAAACATCAGTGTCCTTAAAAGGAGACCCTGCCACCTTTTCCCTTGGCTTTGCTGCAGTCCCACGCGCGACGAACTTTAGGCTATGAAGGTTTCCTTCCTTTTTATGGGAACAACGCCGGCCGCTTATCAGTTGGCCCCAAAATGGGCCGGGGGGACCTTTTGCCCCTTGAATTGTCTTTTGAAAACAATAAACATGAGACTCCCTCCCCCCCCCCCCCCCCCCCCCCCCAACTTTGAGGCCCCAAAACTCTCTTTTCTCTCTCCCCCTTTCTTTTCTCTCTGTTTGTTTTTTTTTTTTGTTTGTGTCGGGAAATGGAAAAATGTTTATTTTTTTTAAAAACCGCCCTCCCCGAAAATATGATTTTTTCACTTCCCCCTCCCCACCCCCCCCGCGTTTTTTTTTCCCCACCCCGCCCCCTTTTTTCCCTTTGCCCGCATCTTTTCTGTCTTTTTTACCCCCGAGGGGGTTTGGGCAATTTCTTCCTAAAGTGGGCAAAACACACTGACCATCGGGGAAAACATGATCCCCACTCTGGGGGACGTCGCATTTAATAAATTGACACCCTGGGTTTAAGAAAGTCTTTGTGGCCGAAAAAACTGACCACCCGGGAAAAACTGAATGCCCAAATTCGGGGAGTTGTTTCTTTTTCCCTTCCACCTTTTTGAAAGTGGGCAAAACTTTGTTTTGCGGGTTGTGTGTGTGGGGTTTGTGTGTGTGTGTGTGTGTTGTTTTAAAAGGTGGGGGGATTCAGAGGGGGGGGGAGAGGGGGTTTTTGAGAGTACGGGAATGGTGGTGTTTTGTGAGTTGGGGGGAATGTAAAAAGACAGTGTTTAAAATTTCGTGTGTTTCCTCTTTATGTATGGCTGAAACTGCAGAAATTCTTTTTGTCGTTTTTCCAAGGGACAGGCTTGGTTTTTTTTTTCTTCTTTTTTTTTTTTTTTTTTCCTTCTTTTTTTTTTTTTTTTCCCCCCTTCGGGGGGGGGGTGGGGGGGGGGGCCGGGAAAGGTTTGAGGGGCGTTTGTGGTGAAAAAACCTGGGAAAAAAGGGCCCTGTGTGGCTGACCGGTAGAAATTAATACTTCATTTAGCCACCCCTTTTCGCCCTTTGAAATAAAAAGGAAAAAAAAAAAAAAGAAATTCATGAACGGCCCATATTCTTTTTTTCCCAATCTCGGATGCAGTTTTGTAGGTCTTGTGTGGGGGAATTTCCCGGGAAACCCCCGCTTTCAGGGGTCAGGTAAAAGTTTCCCAAAGCCCTTTTTGTTTTTGTGCATGTGCGGAGACCCTAGTCGGCGTAAAATGTAGAAGTCTTTTCCCTCTGGCTTTGTGCAGGGTGGGGGAGAGCCTGTCGGGCCCGTGAACTGTAGTCGTTTCCCCCTCGATGCTCGTCGGGAAAATCTGATTAAAAAGAGGGCTTTTTTTTGGCCCTTTTATTTTGCAGTAAAAACTTTGTGTCTTGACACTGTTTTAAACTAAGCGTTTTAATTCAGGCCCTGTTTACTTTACCCCCATATCTTCTTATTTTAAAGAATTCAAGTTTTGGTTTCTTTGGGATTGCCTATAAGAAGTCTTTTTTTTTTTAAGCTTCGCTCTCTCTTTTAAGTCTTTTTGGGAAGGGGACTGTGGTCCCGATAGATGATCAGGGGGATTTTTTACCCTGCGCACAGGGACACCCTTCTGACCCAAAGGGAAAAATTTTTTAGAAAATGTCAGGGTTGTGTGTGTGTGTGTGTTGTTGTGTGTTGTGTGTGTGTGTGATAATTTTGGGGGGAGGGGGGGGAAAGAGGGGGAAAAAGAAAGAGGGGAGGGGAAGGGAGGGGAGATAGAAAGGGGAGGAAGGAAGTGAGAGGAAGAGTGAGAACGGGAGTAAAAGAGTGAAAAACGCCGCGCGCGCGGGCGGATGTGTGTTTGGGGTGTGTGGTGTGTGTGTGGGGGGGGTGTGTGTGGTGTGTGTGTGTGTGATGAGAGAGAGAAAATCCCTTAACTCTCGAAATCTCTCTCTCTTACTCCCCCCCCCCCCCCTCTCTCTCTCTGTCTCTCTCTCACACACTCTCTCCCCTCCCTTCTCTCCCCTCCCTTCTCTCTTCTCTCCTCCCTTTTTCTCCCTCTCTCTTCCCTCTCTCTCTCTCTTTTCTCTCTCTCTCTCTCTCTCTGTCTCTCCTTTTCCCCCCCCTCTCTCCTCTCTCTCCCTCTCTCTCTCTCCCCTCTTTCAAAATTTGTACCCTTTTTGTAGCAAAACCCGGAGGACCCGTGTGTTGTGTGGGTCCCCGCCAAAGGGCTGTGCCCTTCGGCCCCTAGGGCGAAAATATCTTTGGGTTCCCGCCCAGGAAAAATGGTTATCAGCGCCCCCCCCATCTGGTGTTGTGGGCTCTTCCGCCGACCTTTTTTTCTGTGTTCCCATTGGTCCCACCAAAATGTGCCCCGGGGCTCAACCATGGGCCCCTGGCTGGCGGGCCCAACACGCCAGCTATGGCTACTTTCAGCGTGCTGTGTTAGGCCACCCAAACCCAAACTGGGCCCCCGTCAAACGTGCCTGGGCTCCAGATGTTGAGCGCTAATCCTCCCACCTCCCCTTCCCATTCATGGGTGGCCAGACAAAATGGCCCCAAATTTTTGGGCCATTTGGTTTTTCCCCCGCGGGAAACGATCCCCGGTGTTGGGGCAGGAGAAGTGAAGTGTTTTGTGGGGGCTAATTTCCCGTTACGCTGGGAGTGTCCGGGGAAAGGGTCTCCTTCCCCAAAAAAAAATTTTTGGCGGGTGTGCTGTGAAAAACTAACCGCCAAAGGCCCCACACTGCAGGGCCCCCATTATGTGGTAGGGCTTGGGGGGGTATTGTAAATTTTAAGGGTTTTTGCCTTTTTTTTTTTTTTTCTTTCTTCTTTTGGGCCAAAACACCACAAATAAAGGGTTTATAAAACAAACAATAATTTCTCTCACCCCCGCGCTCTATGAGCGCCAAATATTTAACCCAAAGAAAACAATTTAAAAATCCCAAAGACCCCCGCCAAAAAGGGCGTTTGATTCCCCCCCTCACTAACCTTTCCGTTTGGGGGATTTTTTTTATGTGAAAGGTACTGGGTAAAAATCGTCCGTCATCTTTTCCTCTTGTGTTTTTAAAAAAGGGAAAAAACAAAAAATAACAACCCCTCTTTTTTGGTTTTTGGGCCCAGCTTTTTTGGGCCCACTGCCCCGTGAGTTATGGCATTCATCCTACCAAATAGTTCTGAAAGGTGAAAACAAAATTTTGCAAATTTACGTTATTACACAAAAGGAAAAATCTTTTGTGCAAGGGCCCTGTTTGCCCAAGGTGGGTTAAGCAGGAGTTTGGGAGATAAAAGA
Source organism: Conus ventricosus (assembly GCA_018398815.1). Taxonomy (NCBI): domain Eukaryota; kingdom Metazoa; phylum Mollusca; class Gastropoda; order Neogastropoda; family Conidae; genus Conus; species Conus ventricosus. Next base: position 93,389,852 of record CM031607.1, read on the forward strand.
AATTGGGGTCCCTTTGTCTGCACCAGATTTTTTCAATATTGTTCCAAAAATGCAGGCCCTTGACATTTTCACAGAGTCCCTTTCCCCCAAATTTCCCTGGCATCGTGATGCACAGAAAAAAGGCGTTGTGGGAAAAAATTGCTCAAGTCAGGTGATTCCCCCCCTCCCCATCACTGCTCACCCTCGCTGACTCAAAAAATCCCAAAATGCCGGCCCGTCCAAAAACGCCCCCCTGCCACACTCCCTCCCTCATCCGCCCCAGACCAGCATGGAATCGCACCCGAAACCCCCCGGGCTCCAGCCTTTAAAAAGCCCTTCTTCCCCGGGTTTACTTTCCCCACTCCTCAGTTTTCCCCCCCCCAAAAAAACTGCCCCTCTGACCCCAAAGCCTCCCCGGGGTGTTTTGAAAAGCGTTTTTGTTGTAACCCTCCCCCACCAGACTGACCCCTTTTGCCCGCCCCCCCATTTGGGCAAAACCCTTTACCCCCAGAGCGCCCGCTCTTTAGCCCTCGGATTTCCCAAAATCTCTAATTAGCAAGCATGGCCTTTCCCCCCCCCACCCCCCAAAAAACAGCTTTTTTTCAGCCACAGCACTATCCCCCAAAAAATGCAGCAAAAACTCAAACACTGAAAAATTTAGCTTGAAACACATCCCAAGGGAAGTTTTAAAAGGAAAAAATCAGAACAAAGGGTTTAAATTTGGGGAAGGGTAAAAAATTCCCTTTTAAATCATTAAACCCCCCAAATCCAATACAAACAAAGGGACAAAGAACCAAAACAAAAACTAAAAACGTTTAGATTTAAAGATAGCACAAAACCCCAGGGCCCCTCATTCAAGACAGTCAAAACAACATCAACGTGATTAGGGGAAAAAAGTGCATGCCCCCAAACCAATTTAAACAAAAACAACAATTCGAAAAAAAAAGCCGTCCAGATACCCCAGTGACACCCTTTTTTTTACTTTATTCCCTTCACAGATTGAAATAGGGATTTTGGGGGCATCAAATTTCATACATTTTTCTGTCAGGAAGTTCTACAGAGCAAAACACAGGTCATTGTTCCTCAACAAAATCTCTACACAACAAAAACAAACCCAAAAACAAACAAAAATGACCCGAAATTCCCCCCTGCCTTTAACAAAAGGGAAACCAAAAACCCCAACCCCCCTTTAGCTATTCCTACGACCAAAAAGGGCAAAAAAGGAAAACTTGTAAAAATGCTGCTATTTGGAGGGCTCTGTGTTAAAAGGGGGGGAGATGGAAAGGGAAAAGTCAAAAGAGCGTACAGGGTGGAAAAAAACTGTGTCAAAGGGGGAAAACATGCCCCCATCACCCCCCATTTCCAGGGTCACTTTCCTTTTGGGGGTCCCAAAAGGGTGTGAGGAAAGGCCAGGCCGCGCCGACTGGGTTTTAGTTAATCCACCTACTAGGCAAGGTTCCCCAGGGGCTTTACTGCAGGGCCCCCTCCCTTTTTTCCTCCCCCTTTGGGAAAACCCCCTTTTAAAGGGCATGGGTCACGATCCACGGCCAAATTTTTCGCTCTTGCCGTTTAAAGGGGGGGATCAGTTACCTAGATAACACCCCCCCTTTCCTCGGCCGATTGGGGCGCCCAAAAAAGCCTTTTTACCGAGACAGGGCTTTCTCCCCGTTTCCCATGGTGCCCAAAGGGCCTTTTCCCCCCAAAATCTGTCCCCCTTGGGAACCACAAGACCCCCAAAAATCCAACTAAATTTAGGCCACCCACACCCGAGCAAAAAGGGGCGGGTTTGAACACAAGGCGCCCAGTGCCCCTTTCCCGTCCCCTTGTTATAATATGGGAAAATTTATTTCCCCCCGTACATCCCCAAAAAAACCAACTCGCGCAGTGTGTATAGTTTAATAGGTCGGCCAATTTAAAAGCCCCACAAAGAAACCCCTTCCCCAGTCCCCACCCCACATGGATTCCTTTTCTTCCCAAATGAAAAGAAATGACAAACAGCAATGTAAAGAGTACGGGAAAGTGAAACCGGGACCCCCACCCAAAAAGACATCACCCCCTGCCCTGTCCCCCAAAACCCCAAAAAATTGCAGCAAACCCAAAACCACCCTCTCCAAAAAACATCTCCCCTGCAAAACCCCCACAACACATCCCTTTGGGTTTTTAAATTTTCCCGCACAGGGACAACTTCCACCCTTTTAATACCCCATTCAAACCACAAAATTTCCCAAAAACTTTCCCACCTTACAATTCACAATTTCAGCACTCCTGCCCCACCCCCCAAAAATTTTCCTTCCCCAAACCCCCCCCTATCACACACATCCCACAGCCAAATCAGTACAACCCCCTAGCCAACCTACATTCCCCTTTGCTGTTCAGTTGCTGAACACGTTGAATGCTCAGTTCCCGCACAGCAACACCAACCAGTCCTTTCCCCATGTCCCCCATTTAATTAAAATTTTTTTTGTCAATGTATGCCCTCCTATATTCGTATATTATTGCTTCATACGTCTTTTGATTTTGTTTATTTCCACTTATGTAAAATAGGTATGTAGTGAAAAATGCTATTTCTCAAACCCTGTGTATGTATTTTGTGGCAATTTTCTAAAAGGTTTGTGAGGGGTGATAATTGTTTATTTCCATTCATATCACACAGGTTTGTTTTGCCCATAAAGTATTAATTTTCATCATCATTTTGCTATGTATTTCTTTCGCATTTTTTGGGGTTTTAGGCATATCTATAGTTTTTTTTACCCCCCGTGTGTGTGGGCCACACCGCTGTGTGGGTTTGAGTTTTTGGTACCTGCGTATGTGTGTGTTTTGAGTCTCTGTAAAGTGTGCGCGCCCCGCAAAGCGCGCGGGGCGTGTGTATGTGTGAAACTTTGGGGTAAATTTTTTAGTTGGTTCGTTTCCTTTTTCTGGCCCGCTGCAGTCTGTTTTTGGGGGCCTGTCCAAGATGTATTTAAGATTTTTTTTTAATTTTCAAAAAGTGTGTTCTATGGTGTTTTTGACAAAAAAAAAATGGGCGTCGACATCGGGAAGTGCTGCCCAATCATTGGGGTTTAAAAAAAACAGAGCAAAAATGTGTTTCGTTGGGATTGTTGTGGAAAAAACAAAAACTGGGGTGCGTCGGGCCCTCGAAGTTTCTAACCCCTCAGTGGTTAAAAAAACGAAACAAAAAGTGCTGACACTGGGAGTGTGACGCCCTGTCTTTTTGAAAAGACTCTAAGGTCATCATCATAGACCCAATTTCTAAATTTTTTTATTTTTTTTTCCCTTTTAAACCAAATTTTTTACCTTTTTTGTATATGTTGTTGGGACAAATTTTTTTGTAACTTTTAAAATTTTTTTTGGGTTTTTCATTTAAATTAATTTATTTTGCATTTTAAAATTGTTCGGTTTTTGTGTTTCCCTTTCGGGGCACATTTTTTTTTTGTATTTAAATTAAAAAAAAAAGGAAAAAAAATTTCCCTTTTAGAAAAAAGACTGAAAAAAAAGCCTTGCAGCGGAGGGCTTTTGGGAAAAAACTACTTTTTTTGGGCGAAGGCAATTTTTTTTTCCCCTTGCCCAAATCGCAGTTACAAAATGTGGGCTATCGTGATTGTTTTTTTTGTATGCGAGGTTTTTTTGGGGGTTTTTTTTGTTTTTTTTTTTTTGTTTTTTTTTTTTTTCCCCATTTTTTTCATTTTTGGGTTGTTGTTCTTTTCTTTGTTTAAGTTTCATTTTACCTTTTTTTTTCCCTTTTTCTCTCTTTTTGTACCCTTTATCGTAATTTTGCTTTGAAGTATTTCCCCTTTTGTGTATCTTTTCATTTTTTAGGGAAAAAAAAATGGTTTTTGTAAGTATACTATCGACCGAGGAGCTTACGGGCCCAAATTTTGTGAAGATTTTTTTGTCTTCTATTCCCCCTTTTAGTTTCCCAAAAATTGTTCGGGGTGTAAACCCCCCCCATATTCCCTTTTTTAGTGCTTTTTTTTCGGGGGTTTCCCTTGGGCTATACAATTTTAACGACAAATTAACGGGCAAAAAACGTCGTCTCCTAAATCAAACACTCAGTACACATATTGAATTTTTCCTTTGGATGAACTTTATTGCCCTGCTTTCGGATTTTGTTGGGGTTTTTGGGGTATTTTAAAATTGCTGGGTCTTTTTATTTTTAATTGTTGTTTTTAAAGTATTTTCTATTTTGGGTTTTTTTCTCAGGGCTTTTTTTCTAGGGAAAAATACAATGGCCCCTTGTAATTTATTAATAATTTATACGGATTACGCATTGGTCACCTAAATGTTTTTCATCTGCCAAATAAGTTCATGATGTCTGTTTTTTTTAAAAAAGAATCCCCCCTTTTATTCATCTGCTTGGTTTTTTGTGGAAAAATCGCCCCTTTACTCCCTTTCAGATACGGTTTTTTCCATAACTAACTTAAAATTTGGCCCCGGGGATGCAATCACTTTGTGAAACAGGACTTGGAAATTTTTTATTCACAAAGCATCGCTCACTGTACCCAAAAAAGGGGGCGTGCCTTGACTCCTGATAAAAGTTGGGAAAGTTGTGGCTTTCAGGGCAAAACCCTCCCAAATCAGCCCCCCCCTTTAAATTGGGTAGGGTACAGGAAACCCCCTGCCCCCCTTTTCCCTTTTGGGATGACCTTTGTATACATGAAAGGCGATGATATAAGAGCTATCCAAATATATTCTTTCGGTGATTTAACATTGATCTGTTTTAAAAAAAGGCAGCCTGCCTGGGATGCGACCCCCACACTCTTTGGCTTGATCCCGCTTTTTTCAAAAATCCAACTAGAATCGCAAAAAAACATCTTTTACATTTCTGGACATTTAACGAACAAAAAAGCCCTGGTATCCCAAAATAAAAAGTGGGGAACAAAAAAACATCAGCGACCCTGTCTCATTTTTGTTTTACTTGGCTTGTAAACTTCCAAAGCAAAGAATAAGGGCCAAACAACCCTTTTAATATCGCGTTTTAAAAATTTTCCCGTAAGGATGAATTTTTCCTCGACTTAAGTTAAACTCCTTTCTACAGTTTTA
>CM031607.1:93399870-93401731 GCA_018398815.1 Conus ventricosus
TTAAGTTAAAAAAATCAAATCCACGATTTGTTCCTATTGTCCATCATCTCTCCATCGCCCTTTCCCCTGTTCATTAATGTTTTCATATCCTCCCCCCCCCCCCCCCCCCCCCCCCCCCCCCCCCCCCCCCCCGTTTCATTGTGATGGTGTTGTCATGATGCTTCCTTAATATCTCTTTAACTTTCAGCCTTGCATCCATTAGGGGCCGGAATATCTCTTTAACTTTCAGCCTTGCATCCATTAGGGGCCGGAATATCTCTTTAACTTTCAGCCTTGCATCCATTAGGGCCGGAATATCTCTTTAACTTTCAGCCTTGCATCCATTAGGGGCCGGGAAATATCTCTTTAACTTTCAGCCTTTCATCCATTAGGGGCCCGGGAATAGCTCAATTTTCTCTTTAACTTTCAGCCTTGCATCCATTAGGGCCGGAATAGCTCAGTTGATAGAGCGCAGGACTCGTAATCTTGGTGATCCTGGAGTTGCGGGTTTGAATCTCCGCTAGGCCATTTCGGTACAGGGGGATTTTTCCCTCGGAGTTAACATTGGTTCTGACTCCGTTCTCCATACAGTCTTCGAATGAGACTATAAACCGAAGTTGTGTGTTGTGAACGCACGCACAACATCTTGCACACACGTAAAACCCCATCACCAACTTTTGGAAGAGAAAGCCAGTTTGGCCATAGGTGTGGATGACACGTCACACATAGCATGCACCCTGCGTGAAAAATGGAAAGAATGAAGGAAGTAAGGAAACTTGAGTGAACGATATTGAATGATACTGACTGGATGACACGGGAAACGAGTGTGAATGAAGCGCCAGCTGGGAGCTCTTCAGTCGGCACTACCCAGGTAGGCAGCCCGTTGTGTAAACGAGTGTGGATTGTAAAGGGCTTAGAGCTTGGTCTCTGGCGGGAATAGGCGCTATTTAAGTATTCATTAGGATAATGTTACTACTGGCGTTTGTTTCTTGATATGGTCATCCGCTTTCTCCTCAACCTGTCATTATTCGCCCTTCTAACCTTTGGAATGGATGCTCGCAGTGCGATGCTTTTTGGAGACAAGCCACTCTGTCAGGAGTGCGTTGGCCCATGTATCTCTCTATTGTTTTGAGCACAGAGCACATCCGACGTTCTCGCTAATTGCAGTCTGTCATGAAGAATAGGATGCTATGCATGTTACATACTGCTTTAAAAGCTTCCGTCTCCCCTCTTAAATTCTATCAAATGTTTCCCTGTTGTCAGTGTGTGCAATGCTGATTCAATGGCAACCCTTTGACCCCAGTCCTCTGATGTTGCCATTTCCGTGAAAGGTTCACACGCTGTTTCTTTGGTTGGTTGGTTGGTTGAGGGTTGGGGGGGGGGGGGGGTTCAATGCTGCGAAGCTGCTGACAAGTTTTATTCTTCTGTTTATCTGTGATTTCTGTGATCCATTTTTCAAGCTCACTGGTGCGCAATAATGTTTAGGGGCTGATTTCTTTGATCTTCATGAGTAGAGTCAGCTGGTATTGTTTAAAGGTCGTGTCTGATTCAACACATCTCAGGCCCGTTCACAGTGCTTGTGAAGAGTTTCTAACGTGGTGAGACCACAAGAAAGTGAGGCAACGACGCATGCGCTTGAAAGGCAGTTTAACGTCTACCACCAATACCAGCCAAACCCTCCACTAACACACCTCTTCAGCGTCAGATTTGTGAAGAGAAGGGCTCGTAAAAGCAGCAGACCGTGAATAAACGATCCACAGAAAGCCATTGAGTTGAGCTTGTGTGTGTGACTTGCTTCTCTCCTTTCTTACCAGGCAAATCTCTAATCTCTTACCAGTATTGAGGAAAAAAATTATTACAAAAACCTTTTTTCTTATTTTCT
>CM031607.1:93412648-93432648 GCA_018398815.1 Conus ventricosus
GATCTAAAATACTGAATTAATACATACAAAACAGCAAGAAAAAACAATATGGAACAGTTCCCATGGGGAAAAAAACCCAAAACATTTCTTTCAGTATCCAGAAGGAGAAAAAACATCCCCTCCCACCCCCACCCCCATCACCCTCTGCTACCGTCATTCATGTCAAACCAACATGAACATCACACACAACCAGGGCATATTTAGATGATGAACTCAAATCGAAAATCATATACAGGAACACTGAAATGGGCAAGAAACAGAACACAAATCAAAGGATGTACACATGTACTGAAGTGGTACCATGAGGTCAGTACACATGTACTGAAGTGGTACCATGAGGTCAGTACACATGTACCGAAGTGGTACCATGAGGTCAGTACACATGTACTGAAGTGGTACCAAGAGGTCAGTACACATGTACTGAAGTGGTACCATGAGGTCAATCTACACGGATTTGTATCGGTGCAAGGTTGGCCAAGTCTACATGAGAATATAAAACATGGGATTTTTTTGTGGCATTACTCTGGTTTTGGGTGGTGCAAGTAATGCTGGCATTTCTTGGATTTTCCTTACTTTTGCTACCACTGGAAGGAGTCATTTTTCAGTGGATCAAAAAAACGAAAACAAAAAAGTTGCATTCAGTTCATCAGAAGTAAACTCCTAATTTGTGACAAATTTTAAAATCATTCTCATGGTTCGTCCACCAAAAACAAGGACAAACACATTACAAATCTTGCGCAGACTATGAGAAGATATGGATTGCTTGTTCTTCATTTTCAGTGTCCTGAATGATGTTTATCCTGCCTGAAGAAGACCTGCAAGGTGGAAACGCGTCATCTCTAGTCTTGTGATTTATTTGTCCTTGTTTTGGGCGGACTCACTAAGAATCATTTCAAAATGTTTCAATTTCTGCCTGCAATCACCTCACTTTGAAACGACTTCCTGATTTGTGGTGACCAACACATTGAAAAATGATTACTTTGGGTTTTTGTTTGAAGAGAAAATGACGACCGTTTGGGTCCAAAAGCCTCATTCATTTTGTGTTTGAAGAGAAAACGACGACCGTTTGGGTCCAAAAGCCTCATTCATTTTGTGTTTGAAGAGAAAACAAGACCGTTTGGGTCCAAAAGCCTCATTCATTAGAAAACGACGACTGTTTGGGTCCAAAAGCCTCATTGAATATGTGTTTGAAGAGAAAACAATGACCGTTTGGGTCTAAAAGCCTCATTCATTTTGTGAGGGCAGGAGTAAAAATCTTCCTACATTTTTCCTGGGACATGAAACCTCCCCCCCCCCCCCCCCCATTCACTGTATGTGCTGGACAGCCAGTCACCATCAGCATCAACGTTTCCATCCAAGGTTAATGGGACAGCCAGTCACCACCAGCATCAACGTTTCCATCCAGAGGTTAATGGGACAGCCAGTCACCATCAGCATCAACGTTTCCATCCAGAGGTTACTGGGACAGCCAGTCACCATCAGCATCAACGTTTCCATCCAGAGGTTAATGGGACAGCCAGTCACCATCAGCATCAATGTTTCCATCCAGAGGTTACTGGGACAGCCAGTCACCACCAGCATCAACGTTTCCATCCAGAGGTTAATGGGACAGCCAGTCACCATCAGCATCAACGTTTCCATCCAGAGGTTAACTGGGACAGCCAGTCACCATCAGCATCAACGTTTCCATCCAGAGGTTACTGGGACAGCCAGTCACCACCAGCATCAACGTTTCCATCCAGAGGTTAATGGGACAGCCAGTCACCATCAGCATCAACGTTTCCATCCAGAGGTTACTGGGACAGCCAGTCACCATCAGCATCAACGTTTCCATCCAGAGGTTATGGGACAGCCAGTCACCATCAGCATCAACGTTTCCATCCAGAGGTTAATGGGACAGCCAGTCACCATCAGCATCAACGTTTCCATCCAGAGGTTAATGGGACAGCCAGTCACCATCAGCATCAACGTTTCCATCCAGAGGTTAATGGGACAGCCAGTCACCACCAGCATCAACGTTTCCATCCAGAGGTTACTGGGACAGCCAGTCACCATCAGCATCAACGTTTCCATCAAGGGGTTAATGGGACAGCCAGTCACCACATCAACGTTTCCATCCAAAGGTTACTGGACAGCCAGTCACCATCAGCATCAACGTTTCCATCCAGAGGTTAATGGGACAGCCAGTCACCACCAGCATCAATGTTTCCATCCAGAGGTTACTTGGACAGCCAGTCACCATCAGCATCAACGTTTCCATCCAGAGGTTACTGGGACAGCCAGTCACCATCAGCATCAACGTTTCCATCCAGAGGTTAATGGGACAGCCAGTCACCATCAGCATCAACGTTTCCATCCAGAGGTTAATGGGACAGCCAGTCACCATCAGCATCAACGTTTCCATCCAGAGGTTAATGGGACAGCCAGTCACCATCAGCATCAACGTTTCCATCCAGAGGTTACTGGGACAGCCAGTCACCACCAGCATCGATTTCCATCCAGAGCTTTACAACTGAATACTGGGGTCTTATGTCATGACCTACATCCCCTGTGGGATGCAAAGGAAACATGCACTTCGTATGTCATCAGTAATTTCTTTCCTTTTTCCACAGAGGTTCAATTCTAAAACAACATGTTTCTGGTGTACATCTAAAAGAATTATGTGGGTAAGGTGGGGGTGGGGGGCTGGGGGACAGCGAGGGGAAGGGGGGGGGGAGGGTATAGATGGGGGAAGGGGTAGTTCGCATCTTATGTTTTGAGTGAATTGTCAATACTGCTTTTCGTCAACATTTGAAACAAAGCTCTTTTTTTCCACATGAAAAATGAAGTTAATTCATATTAACGATTTGGGTAGAATTTTTCATAGCAAAGATTGTCCATTTGCACTTAGGTGTATTTGTTTGAGTGTATCTGGCTGTGTGTACCTATGTGTCTGTATGCGTATGCCCATGTGTGTGCTTGTGTGTGTGTGTGTGTGTGTGTGTGTGTGTGTGTGTGTGTGTGTGTGTGTGTGCTTATGCATGTGTGTGTGTGTGGAGCGGGAGGGTGTGCTCCTTGACCTTCAGATAACTTTAAGATTTTCCACCTAAGTGGTTCAAATCTGAGTTCCACGCCGGGCAGTGTGCACAGTGCAGAATGCACAACGAGTGTCCACACCGGGCAGTGAGCACAGTGCAGAATGCACAACGAGTGTCCACGCCGGGCAGTGAGCACAGTGCAGAATGCACAACGAGTGTCCACGCCGGGCAGTGAGCACAGTGCAGAATGCACAACTAGTGTCCACGCCGGGCAGTGTGCACAGTACAGAATGCACAACTAGTGTCCACACCGGGCAGTGTGCACAGTGCAGAATGCACAACGAGTGTCCACGCCGGGCAGTGAGCACAGTGCAGAATGCACAACGAGTGTCCACGCCCGGCAGTGAGCACAGTGCAGAATGCACAACGAGTGTCCACGCCGGGCAGTGTGCACAGTACAGAATGCACAACTAGTGTCCACACCGGGCAGTGTGCACAGTGCAGAATGCACACCTAGTGTCCACGCCGGGCAGTGAGCACAGTGCAGAATGCACAACGAGTGTCCACGCCGGGCAGTGAGCACAGTGCAGAATGCACAACGAGTGTCCATGCCGGGCAGTGAGCACAGTGCAGAATGCACAACGAGTGTTCACACCGGGCAGTGTGCACAGTGCAGAATGCACAACGAGTGTCCACGCCGGGCAGTGAGCACAGTGCAGAATGCACACCTAGTGTCCACGCCGGGCAGTGAGCACAGTGCAGAATGCACAACTAGTGTCCACGCCGGGCAGTGTGCACAGTGCAGAATGCACACCTAGTGTCCACGCCGGGCAGTGAGCACAGTGCAGAATGCACAACGACTGTCCACGCAGGGCAGTGTGCACAGTGCAGAATGCACAACTAGTGTCCACACCGGGCAGTGTGCACAGTGCAGAATGCACACCTAGTGTCCACGCCGGGCAGTGAGCACAGTGCAGAATGCACAACGAGTGTCCACGCAGGGCAGTGTGCACAGTGCAGAATGCACAACTAGTGTCCACGCCGGGCAGTGAGCACAGTGCAGAATGCACAACGATGTGTTCACGCCGGGCAGTGAGCACAGTGCAGAATGCACAACTAGTGTCCACACCGGGCAGTGTGCACAGTGCAGAATGCACAACTAGTGTCCACACCGGGCAGTGTGCACAGTGCAGAATGCACAACTAGTGCCCACGCCGGGCAGTGTGCACAGTGCAGAATGCACACCTAGTGTCCACGCCGGGCAGTGAGCACAGTGCAGAATGCACAACGAGTGTCCACGCCGGGCAGTGTGCACAGTGCAGAATGCACAACGAGTGTCCACGCCGGGCAGTGAGCACAGTGCAGAATGCACAACGAGTGTCCACACCGGGCAGTGTGCACAGTGCAGAATGCACACCTAGTGTCCACGCCGGGCAGTGTGCACAGTGCAGAATGCACAACGAGTGTCCACACCGGGCAGTGTGCACAGTGCAGAATGCACACCTAGTGTCCACGCCGGGCAGTGAGCACAGTGCAGAATGCACAACGAGTGTCTATGCCCGGCAGTGAGCACAGTGCAGAATGCACAACGAGTGCCCACACCGGGCAGTGAGCACAGTGCAGAATGCACGAGTGTCCACACCGGGCAGTGAGCACAGTGCAGAATGCACAACGAGTGTCCACGCCCGGCAGTGAGCACAGTGCAGAATGCACAACGAGTGCCCACGCCCGGCAGTGAGCACAGTGCAGAATGCACAACGAGTGTCCACGCCCGGCAGTGAGCACAGTGCAGAATGCACAACGAGTGCCCACACCGGGCAGTGAGCACAGTGCAGAATGCACGAGTGTCCACACCGGGCAGTGAGCACAGTGCAGAATGCACAACGAGTGTCCACACCGGGCAGTGAGCACAGTGCAGAATGCACAACGAGTGTCCACGCCCGGCAGTGAGCACAGTGCAGAATGCACGAGTGTCCACACCGCCGTGACCAGGCAGTGAGCACAGTGCAGAATGCACAACGAGTGTTCACGCCCGGCAGTGAGCACAGTGCAGAATGCACGAGTGTCCACACCGCCGTGACCGGGCAGTGAGCACAGTGCAGAATGCACAACGAGTGTCCACACCGCCGTGACCGGGCAGTGTGCACAACCTCTCTATCCAGTAATCAGAGAAAACTGGTATGTTATAAACTGTAACAAGACCAGAAAAAGATACACCCAAAGAGGCGGCTGGGACTCCAAAAAGTACTGTCCTGCTATGAATTGCAAAGAGACAAATTTATAGTGCCAGGACTTTGAAGTCCAGCAGAGAGAAAAAAAATGCACCGCAACAGCAGAAAAACCTTTGGATATCAGTAAAAAAAAAAAAAAAAGACAAGAGTTGAGTCAAGTCTATCCAAGACAACACAGGTCAGTTTCAAAGTCCTGTCAAAGCAAACCAATGCCCAGGATCAGTTTCCTTGACTTTGAAAAGTGCTGGGTGTTTGTGTGTTGCTTCTCATTTGTTTCCTTAGTCTTCATTTCCCCCTTCCTTCCTTCCTTGCTTCCCCACACCGCTGTACACGTACCATCAGGAAGCATTTGTGCGCATGCAGTCTATCACGAAGAAAATGCACAACAAAGAAACATACTTGGATCAGAGTTGTACCCGCACTTCTAACATACGTCTCTTCCCACCTCCTCTTCCCCCTCCTACATATCATATGTACTGACATCAAAGACAGACTCAGATATACACAGACTTTTTTTTTCTATCATGAATCGCAGAAAAATAATCTTAAACATCTATTTTGCTGTCAGACATCAAAGCCAAGATTGTATGCAACATTTTCTTTCTCAGAGTATATCCCAGTTCTTAGCGTTCTTTTGTTCTCCCGGAGCACACCACATCCGTTTGTTTACTTCACAGCCAACAAAAGAAAAGTTCATAACTCTGTCATTTCTGTTCAGACCAATCTATGGTTTAACCAACCATTTGGTTACAGCCATGTTCATGATGTTTGAAGAAGACACCACGCAGCCAACAGCACAAACACATTAAAGCCTGTAACCATTTCAAGTTCACCCTTAGCATATGCCAAATATCAAATAAATTGGTTGATGGCTCAGCCAATGGGAACAGAAAGACCCTGCCAGCAAACCAGACACATTTCTGTCTCAACTGTCCAATGAACGAGACAATCATATTATGCCGACAGCGTACAGTGAGACAATCATATTATGCCGACAGCGTACAGTGAGGCAAACATATTATGCAGGCCAGCGCAAAGACAATCTGACATCAGCGGGTGAACACCATGGCGGTCTCTCTGATGCATCATGAGTATTCTTCAACAGGATTACAATGCCTTCCGCCAGTCAGACCCATGAGGCCTGGGAGAGTTCATGGCCAAATTCACATTGTAGTTGAGTGTACAGAGTACCAGTACTCACACACACTCCAAAGACATGTCAGGAGCAAATACTGAAAATTGTCACATGCTCTGAAGATATTTTTAGTGAGTTTAGTCGTATGTGTGAATATGTTTTTAGTGTGAGCATGTATATGCATGTGTGTGAGCGTGTATTTCCATGTGTGTGAACATGCATGTGTGTGTGTGTGCGTGTGTGTGTGTGTGTGTGTAAGTGTGTATGAATGTGTGCTATCTATGTGGATGCGTCTGTGTATGCAGCTTTGTTTGCTCAGCTGTATGTCTTCTGATGGGGTCCCCTTTCCTCCCCCTTTGAAAAGACCACACCACACAGTGCTCAGAACAGCACCTGGCCATGTAAGCAATATATTCAAGAAGCCAACCAAGCCGTCACTCTCATCAATCCATCAAACATCAAGTCTACAAAACAAAACCAACAGATACACAATAAAAACTCTACTGCCTTTTCAATTCACATTTTGTTCACAAAATTGACAGGCAAACAGACTTTTGTTTTAAAAAAAAAAAAAAAACTCATACCAATAACTTCTGTTAAAACTTTAGTAATATGTAGGAAACATCAGTCAGAATTTTTTTGTTTTTGTTTTTTGCTTTAAACGATGAAAAGAAAGACAAACAAACAAAAAAAAAAAAAAGAAAGAAAGAAAGATAGTAGTGAACAAGAGTTCAAAGGTGTTCTAATGAAAAGAAAAACAAATCAGAAGCCATATTGTAAAGAGTCCTCATTTTTCAGCAGCAGGTACATGTGAACACAGTGGCAGCTTCAAGAGATTCACAACTTCCAACTAGCCCTTCCCCCCTTCCTCTCTTACCAACAGCAATTTGTTCCAATCACATTTGGGAAGTAAAGTCGAAGACATCACCAGTGACATCAGAAAAATGACTCATGATGGGACAAGAAATGACATCAGACATGGAAACCACTTCCTACCGCAATAGGTTTTTCAGCTGCTAGTCATCAGCAAAAATGAGTGCATCAAGTTATTTTCAATGCATGTCGGTTTGTGCATGTGCACACACAGATTTATGCTTGTAAATGCAAACCAACGCGCATTCCCTCACACAATACACTAACACATGTACACACAGACACATCTATATTGTGTACACACTCAAGCATAAGCAAGCGCATGTGCAAGCATGCACACACACACACGCACGCACACACACACACACGCACGCACGCATGTACACACACACACACACACACACACACCCGTCTGTACAAACAGGGTCAAGAGGAGAAATGCTAAATGACATCCATGAGATCAACTGGATCAAAGCATTGACATTAAAAACAAGACGCCATCATCTGACAACAGGGCCAAGCACAGGCCCCATGGCCCCACACTACCTGCCAAAGAACTCCTGTCACACCACACCATCAACTACACTGTTTTTCAAACACACTGCGTTCTGTTTGATTTAAACATAGAGGAAAAAACACCCTGGGAGCAATGCCTCTGGAACTCAGTGACAAAGTTCCCGACAGCCAGCCAGGTGAGGAAGTCTGTGGGAGCAATGTCTCTGGAACTCACTGACACAGTTCCCGACAACCAGCCAGGTGAGGAAGTCTGTGGGAGCAATGCCTCTGGAACTCACTGACACAGTTCCCGACAACCAGCCAGGTGAGGAAGTCTGTGGGAGCAATGCCTCTGGAACTCACTGACAAAGTTCCCGACAGCCAGCCAGGTGAGGAAGTCTGTGGGAGCAATGTCTCTGGAACTCACTGACACAGTTCCCGACAACCAGCCAGGTGAGGAAGCCTGGCTCTGACGGCCCACTTGGACGACGAAATGGCTCCTCCACGACAGAAAAAAATGACGGCTTTTACCTCCCCTGTTTCTCTCCACTGTCCCCCCCAGTCATGCAGGCAGTACTCTGGTGATGTTATGCAAACATCGATTGAAACAAAAAAATGTTTTTCTCAATAAATGCTCAAGTCTGAAAGCAGACCGATCTTTGTATTGAATTATTTCATTTTACCAAAAGCAGGCGGAGTCACAAGACAAACAGTGGAGAATTCACAGGATTCTGCCCATAACTGTACCTCTGAAAAGATAAGATAAGATAATGTTGCTTATAGCCCAGCCGACCGCAAAGGGCCACATCAGGGCTGTCACCACGATAAAATCAACTCACCAGTCTACCTCTGAAAACCAGAGAACATTGCTTATCAAAGCTTAAAAAGAAATACTCCCAACCATTTCTGTTGCAAAGACAACTTATTTCAATCTTATTTCATACCAAAATTTTGTTTTTAAAAAAATGCAGTGTAACACAGGAGCTGGGAAACCCTTTCAGTGATCATACTGGTTGACTTTCAAACTGGTACAGTAAAACTGGCCATGGCAAATGGGTCCACCAAAGTACCAGTCAAATGAGATAATCTAGAACAACATCCACTTTACACCCCCCACATCTTGTTAAACTTCAATCAACTATGTGGTACTGGTGCCTGACAGTTGGTCAGTATTCTGTCATTTGAACTGGGGAAGGAAAAAAAAAACAGTAGTTACTGATAAACACGAAGCCTGAATATGAATGACTAGAAGGTTTCAAAACAAAACTACACATACCACACACAAGCATACGCACGCGCGCGCACACACACACACACACACACACACACACACACACACACACACACACACACACTGACCAGGTCAAAAAGACAGCGTGATTCAGACCCTGAATTTCTGTATTTTGTTGGAGGAGGGAAGGGGCAGTGGTGAGGAGGACGGCAGGGAGTGTGGAGGAGGGAAGGTGGAGGGGGAAGAGAGTGTCCACAAATCACTGACAAGCTGATCCACTGGCCTGAATGCGAACGGCCAATCACGTCCCATCCAGCACATCGGCACCAGCAGCCCTGTTAATACTGATAATGATGTAGGGATTCATTGGTTTGTCTTTCAGTCCATGCCATTTTTCCATCAGTGAAGGTGTTTGATTTGCACCCAGTTTTCTACACTACTCAACCTGTTTAAAGCAAAGTTACCTGCCTCTGGTTTGAAGCACTTTACTGAATAATTTGACGCCATGACGTTCATGTCATGACCTTTCTTTTACTGAAATCAAAGCCCCAAAGGGAACCCTGAGGAAAGAGTACAGAGCAACCTTTTTTTTTTAAAGTCAGTGACTCTAGATAAAAGTTCTGCAGAAAGTACTCATTAACAACAAAAAAAAAGGAAAAAAAAAATCAGAAAGATGGTTTATTCCTTTTCAACAGGTGATGAGATTGTTATGATAACTTAACACAATATTTGTTTACCCTGTTTAGTAGCAGCATCTCTGTTCAAAATGTTTCAATTGAACTCACTTAGTCAAATTAAACTAACACACTACACACATTACAGCACATTTTAAAACTTTATTTAAGGTAGACAGACAGACAAAGTGATGAAACAAAAAAAAAAAGGATCAGTAGACCATGAGGGATGGTAAGAATACCAGTCTCTGGGATGAGATGACACCCCAAGGTCGCCTGCGCTGCAAACATTTGATGCATCCAATAGAATCCAGGCGACAAAGACAGTCACCCATGACGACAAACAGTCTAGCTGAAATCATCCATTTTGAAGGATACACAAATAAATGACTACATTCACTCATACACAGACAAACGGGAGGAAAAAAAATGTTGCTGGATTTAAAGTGATGTGCTCTTCTCATGAACAGCAGTTCACCTTCCTCTCTGTGGTAATACAATAAGACAACACTACAGTACACCACTCCTGGTTCTGACAGTCAAACTAGTTCATAACTTCCACATCTACTGCCAAAGTGTCAGCATACCCCTGGCAGAACCAGGCCTCAGACCTGACCTTTAGACGAGTCACCTTGACCTGTCTTAGCACGAAAGGGCAGATCACGGCGCCACCACAATGAGGCCGTCTCGAACACCTTTTCAACTTGGGACAGAGCTGTGCATGTACACACAGCCAATCATCAGACAGAACAGCGAAAAGAGCATCAGAATATACACACAGCTAGTGTTTCTGTGGTCTACCAACTACATCAATATCAAACAGCAATCAAAAGTACACACACAACTCTCTGTTAAAAGCATCACAAACCTTTCACAGGACTTTGTGTGTATGTGTGAGGGTGAGAGTTATATGTAATCATTTGATTAAATCAACCACATGTTGTGGTTCTTCTGTAGAACACAGCCTTCGGCACATAAAACATGCTGACAGTCAAATACTTGTACCTGTATACTTTCTCTAAAGCATGCACGCACGCACACACGCACGCACACACGCACACAAACTCACATACACATAACACAAACACAGGCAAACACACACACACACACACACACACACACACACACACACACACACACACACACACACACACATATATAGTGACACTCCACATCATATGCGTAGATAAACAACAGTTCATGTGTTGATTACCTTTCATCACAACTAAGTTATAATACATTATATCCAACAAGCTTTTCTCAAGTGTTCTTCAAAACTCTGCTGAAGAACAAATTTAAAAAAAAAGAAAAAGGAAAGATAAAAATCAACAGCAAAAAACAAACAAAAAAAACCCCAAACTCCCTCCTCCACACCCCAGTCAGCAGACACAGCCATGCCGCTCACCAAAACACCAGGTTGAAAAGTGGCTACACTCTACTCAGCTTTTTTCTTCAACGCTTATTTACCGCAGCTATGGACAGCCCAAGCATGGGCCAAGGAGACACTGAAAGTCAAAATCATGTGAAGAAAATCAATAGTTCAATCTTCAAACAGGAATGGAGGTAGGGGATGGAAAAGACATGCCATATGTATGTGCAATCAATAGGGAGGGGGGGGGGGGGGGGGGGGGGGGGGGCAACAATAAGAAGAGGACCAAGCATCCGATTCGTGGAGAGAAAAACACATTTCAGCAAAAAGTGAATATTTCTTCATGGTGGAACACTGACTTCCAAGATGAATCACAATGACAACCACAGGCAATTCTTTTCACCGAGAACTACAAGAAATGATTGAAGACTATGGAGGTCCTGAACACTGAACTGAACTAAAACGTTGATTGCATACAAGACACTGCACCGTTGATATCAGGACAGATTTTCGCTATTCTCATTTCTGTGTTTAGCTTTCAAATTCACCGTCATTATTTAGAAGAATAGAACACTTCAGGTGTTCTTAGCTCCTTGCTCTCGTGGAATGTCTGTTCAGGAAGTCTGATATTTCGGGCTCTCTTGGGAGAAAAAAAAAGCTTCCTTTATTTAGATTTCTTCCATCCAGGAAATTTCTTCTGTTTTCAAAACTTTTCTTTGGGGATGGAGTGGGGGGGGGGGGTGGGGGGGAGGGGGAAGAGCAATACCCAGCATTCCACCAGTCCCTGAATGGTGCCAGAAGTTCCAGGGTATGAGAATTGGCATCATGTGCAGAGCTTCCTGCAACAGTCATGGACTCAGACAGACTGAACCTTCAAGATGGCAAAGCTATGGAGTAAGACCTTCCTGAATTCCAGATGAAGAACCACCAAAAAAAAAAAAAAAAAATTGTACATGAATACCAAATTTATAACAGCAACAACACACACACAAACACAGGAGAAAAAAACAACAAAGAAAAAAGTTGGAAAGGTCAAACAAGGAAGATAAGACAGACAGACAGACAGACAGACAGACATAAGACATACACTGTCATCAAAAGTCAAATGTTGGGGGAAAAGATACAGGGACAAGTGGTAACACTGTCAACTCAAAACCATCACAAAATGTAAAAATAAATGAAAAAAAGATAACTATGTTCTATGTATGCATCTGTACCTCTTAATTTTCAGAAAATCTTCAAACTGTATAAGAATATTAAGTAATGGGTCATTGCAGAAACCTTTTTCTTTCTTTTTTTTCAGTCTTCAGCAAAAATGAGTATAAAACTGCCACACAGTTTGTTTGCTGAATACATGAGCACTAATCATCTATCTATCATGTTATTAACACAAGAAAGACTTTTGTTTTCGCTTTTGAGTTGGTTTTACAGAATAATACACTTGACTGCTATGTGCCTCAAAGAACAATGATTTAATGGCAACTGACAAAGATGAAAGAAAAACAACAAAAAAGCTGGGATTTAATCCAAAGTCCTAAAGTGTTCTTTTGTGCCACCAACATTCGGAAAAACTGACAAACGGAGCAGCTTTAGTTTCATTCTACCAATATGCCGAACCGATCTTTTTTTTCTTCTTTTTTTTAATAATTAAACCCAGTTGATGATAAAATAGCTACCTTGACAACAAAGTGCCAGAAACAGCGTGCAAAAGTGTTCATTAAAAAATGAGCTAGTTTTATCATAATTTTGACGT
The DNA here is from genome assembly GCA_018398815.1 of Conus ventricosus. NCBI lineage: Eukaryota > Metazoa > Mollusca > Gastropoda > Neogastropoda > Conidae > Conus > Conus ventricosus. Next base: position 93,425,427 of record CM031607.1, read on the forward strand.
GGTTGCTTGAAAAGTGGAGCCAAAGACAGTGTGGAGCGATGTTCAATTGAATTCCTGCATTCCAGTCACACCAGCAGATTCACTGTTCCTTCTTCTCATCTGGCTTGGCGTCCATGGCAGAGGTGTCCAGACGCTGTTTCTTGTCAAAGACCGATTTGGGTTCAGCTGCCAGAGCCTGAAAGTCAAAAGGATGCCTTCAATACCAGTGTTACCACCACCAATCACTGCTTTGGGTACAAACTCTGTACTCCAACCACTCACTTCACTGAATTCCAGTATACCATGTTGTAGGGGTAATTCTGCTATGGCTATGCACGCTGGGGGAGGGGGGAGGGAGTCATGTTGTAGGGGTGATTCTAATATGGCTATGCACATTGGGGGGGGGGGGGGGGGGGGGGGGGGGGGGGGAGTCATGTTGTAAGGGTGATTCTATGGCTATGCACGTAGGGGGTGGGGGGGGAGAGAGTCATGCTGTAGGGGTGATTCTACGAGTCATGTTGTAGGGGTGATTTAATATGGCTATGCACATGGGGGAGGAGTCATGTTGTAAGGGTGATTCTGATATATATGGCTATGCACGTAGGGGGTGGGGGGAGAGAGTCATGCTGTAGGGGTGATTCTATGAGTCATGTTGTAGGGGTGATTCTAATATGGCTATGCACATGGTGGGGGGGGGGAGGAGTCATGTTGTACGGGTGATTCTGATATGGCTATGCACGTAGGGGGTGGGGGGAGGGAGTCATGTTGTAGGGGTGATTCTGATATGGCTATGCACGTAGGGGGTGGGGGGAGGGAGTCATGTTGTAGGGGTGATTCTGATATGGCTATGCACGTAGGGGGTGGGGGGAGGGAGTCATGTTGTAGGGGTGATTCTGATATGGCTATGCACGTAGGGGGTGGGGGGGAGGGAGTCATGTAGTAGGGGTGATTCTGATATGGCTATGCACGTAGGGGGGTGGGGGGAGGCAGTCATGTTGTAGGGGTGATTCTGATATGGCTATGCACGTAGGGGGTGGGGGGGGGGAGTCTGTTGTAGGGGTGATTCTGATATGGCTATGCACGTAGGGGGTGGGGGGGGAGTCATGTTGTAGGGGTGATTCTGATATGGCTATGCACGTAGGGGGTGGGGGGAGGGAGTCATGTTGTAGGGGTGATTCTGATATGGCTATGCACGTAGGGGGTGGGGGGAGGGAGTCATGTTGTAGGGGTGATTCTGATATGGCTATGCACGTAGGGGGTGGGGGGAGGGAGTCATGTTGTAGGGGTGATTCTGATATGGCTATGCACGTAGGGGGTGGGGGGAGGGAGTAGGGAATTCTGATGTGGTGTTTTAGGCAGGGGTGGGGGTCTGATGTGATGTGGTCACGTATTTGGCAGGGGTGGGGGGTAGAGGATGCTGATGTGGTACGTATTTAGGCAGGGTGGGGGTCTAGAGGATGCTGATGTGGTCACGTATTTAGGCAGGGGTGGGGGGTCTAGAGGATGCTGATGTGGTCACGTATTTAGGCAGGGGTGGGGGGTCTAGAGGATGCTGATGTGGTCACGTATTTAGGCAGGGGTTGGGGGGTCTAGAGGATGCTGATGTGGTCACGTATTTAGGCAGGGGTGGGGGGTCTAGAGGATGCTGATGTGGTCACGTATTTAGGCAGGGGTGGGGGGTCTAGAGGATGCTGATGTGGTCACGTATTTAGGCAGGGGTGGGGGGTCTAGAGGATGCTGATGTGGTCAGTATTTAGGCAGGGTGGGGGGTCTAGAGGATGCTGATGTGGTCACGTATTTAGGCAGGGGTGGGGGGTCTAGAGGATGTGATGTGTCACGTATTTAGGCAGGGGTGGGGGGTCTAGAGGATGCTGATGTGGTCACGTATTTAGGCAGGGGTGGGGGGTCTAGAGGATGCTGATGTGGTCACGTATTTAGGCAGGGGTGGGGGTCTAGAGGATGCTGATGTGGTCACGTATTTAGGCAGGGTTGGGGGGTCTAGAGGATTCTGATGTTGTCACGTATTTAGGCAGGGGTGGGGGGTCTAGAGGATGCTGATGTGGTCACGTTTATTTAGGCAGGGGTGGGGGGTCTAGAGGATGCTGATGTGGTCACGTATTTAGGCAGGGGTGGGGGGTCTAGAGGATGCTGATGTGGTCACGTATTTAGGCAGGGGTGGGGGGTCTAGAGGATGCTGATGTGGTCACGTATTTAGGCAGGGGTGAGGGGTCTAGAGGATGCTGATGTGGTCACGTATTTAGGCAGGGTTGGGGGGTCTAGAGGATTCTGATGTGGTCACGTATTTAGGCAGGGGTGAGGGATCTAGAGGATTCTGATGTGGTCACATATTTAGGCAGGGGTGGGGGGGTCTAGAGGATTCTGATGTGGTCACGTATTTAGGCAGGGGTGGGGGGCCTAGAGGATGCTGATGTGGTCACGTATTTAGGCAGGGGTGGGGGGTCTAGAGGATGCTGATGTGGTCACGTATTTAGGCAGGGGTGGGGGGTCTAGAGGATGCTGATGTGGTCACGTATTTAGGCAGGGGTGGGGGGTCTAGAGGATGCTGATGTGGTCACGTATTTAGGCAGGGGTGGGGGGTCTAGAGGATTCTGATGTGGTCACGTATTTAGGCAGGGGTGGGGGGTCTAGAGGATGCTGATGCATTCACAACATGAAATTCAGGACTTTCAGTCAAACGGAAAGTGGTCTGTTCCCTTACTGCTCACAAAAGTCAACCCTCAACACTGACAATTTCATTTTCATTGCGACATGAAATGTGAAGCCTACTTTGATTCGAATGATTCACAAAACAGTCGTATAGATCTCTGACTGTACATCCATCAAGTCATCATACACTCTGGTGACTTTCATGCGCTGAATTTGTCTGTTTCCTCATTGACGTGATACACAAGCCCCCATCTGCATGTGATGTGATTTCCCCAGTCAACATGACAAAAAAGGATTCACCTGAAGGTAGATGATGATTCGACAGGTGAGGAGAAGAGCGAAGACTATGCTGGGACTCATCTTTTCCAGGCCCTCATCCAGAGAGTAGTGTGCATAGATGTCGTTCAGCATGATGGCCAACAGTGCAACATTGGACATCTCTTTTAGCGCTCCTGCACACAGCAGCAATCTGATGTCACTGATGATGATGTCAGTCAAAACCATACTACCTAAAGCAACAACTCATCAACAGTTAGCAACAATAAATCAATGATAATAAGAAAGATTACAAGTGATGACAACCACAAAAATAATTACGGTAAATGTAATACTGGGCAATAATGATAACAAAGCAGGATCCAGTCTTGGATGGATCTATATGAAACTGTTGGCATTATACACAAACGTTCATTCACTGCTGGTAAATATATCCATAACAGTAGATTTTTTTACACTGAGATTCCATCAGATCAAAGATAGTTCGCCTACGGAAAGATGGTTCACTCCGCGGAAAAGTGAAGCCAGATGGCTGGCACATTCCATCCTGCCACTCCCACCTTCACCGGCTGTCTTTCCACGCGTGTCCAACATGGCGAGTAAGGCAAGAGGCAACTGGTGCGCCGCGCCGAACTGTCATCATTCTCGGAAGAAGGGGTTCCGGTGTTTTTCTTTTCCAAAAGACGAAGAAACGTGAGATCATTTTCTGTGTTACATTTCCTAAATTCGTTGTTTTAAGAGAGAGAGAGAGAGGAGAGAGAGAGAGAGAGAAGTCAGTTCAGCTGCGTGAGCGTGGAAATTGCTCCCGCGTTGTTGTCATGCAGAAGCAGAGAGAGAGAGCATACATGCACGCGCGCATGTGTGTATGTATGCGCGTGTGTGTGTATGTGTGTGTGTGTGTGTGTGTGTGTGTGTGTGTGTGTGTGTGTGTGTGTGTGTTAGAGAGAGAGAGAGAGAGAGAGAGAGAGAGAGAGAGAGAGAGAGAGAGAGAGAGAGAGAGAGAGAGAGAGAATGCATAGGATACTACTAGCGCTCACACACACACACACATATCTATAGACGCTTGCACACACACACACACACACACACGCACGCACGCACACACGCACGCACGCACAAACGCACGACCACACACACACACACACTTGTATGAAGATGATACGCATGTGCATTTATAAGCAAGTGACCATGTGCTCACACGGCGCACATATGTACACACTGAGAGAACGTCTACAGACTGGCGTTAAAAACAGTTTCTATATAATATTGAACCAAGTTTCACCATTCTTTTTGTTCTTTGCAGATGCAAGAAATGGGTTCAGAACTGTAGGCGTGAAGATCTTGTGGGCAAACCAGCTGCGTACCTTCATGCAAACTGCTGTATTTGTTCCCAGCATTTTGAAGCCAATCAGTTCATGGACCACACCCGCAAGAACTGTCGACTGATTTGGAGTGCAGTACCAACGCTTTTCAATGTACCAAATCCACCACGAAGACTGACCATAAAACGACCACTTCCCACACAGACAAAATATCCCATGTAAAGAATGCAAAACAATTGATACCAAACAAAGATAGGAGAAGAGACTCCCCCCCCCCCCCCCCCCCCCCCTGCACTCTCTTTCTCTCTGAAATACAAGACAGAGTGATGTAAACAAAAACAAAAAAGAAATAAGATGACGATAAAGTCCACACACACACACACACACACACACACACACACACACACACACACACGCGCGCGCGCGCGCGCGCGCACAGACAGACACACACACACACACACATGAAACTTGTAAAACATTGTGTTCCATCACTTCCTGATCTGCCAGTCGGCTGTGTTATGCCGGGTAAAGTGGGAGTGGCAGGCAAAGCCTGCTCGCGGCACGGCGCTCAGTCGGCTTCACTGTGGCTAATACTGCGGACAGAGTAACCGCTCAGCGATGTGAACCGTCTTTCCGTAGGGCGTACAGTCTTTGATCAGATCAAATAACACTCGTAAGTCACTCTGCTGGATTTCATTTAAGTATGACGCCCTATAGTAAATTATCACTAATTACAATTACACACAAAGATTCAGTCCTGGCAACTATGATCTAGAGTATAGTAATACTACACTGTATACAGATTCAGTCCTTGACACTGTAGGTCTGTTGCAAAATATGTATACATACATCAAAGACTCAGTCCTGATACACACAAAGACTCAGTCCTGATACACACAAAGACTCAGTCCTGATACACACAAAGACTCAGTCCTGATACACACAATGACTTAGTTCTGATACTGTAGGTCAAGAGTATGTATGTACACACAAAGACTCAAGTCCCGATACTGTGGGTCAAGAGATACAATGATTCAGTCCCGACAACTGTGAGTAAATAATATACACACAAAGATTAAGTCCTGGTAACTATTAAAAGATGATTGTAGTCACCTTCCTCGGAGTCATAGGATGACGGCTACTGTATCTGAAATATGGACACACTACCACAGGGTTACTATCTATCTCCCTCCCCAGGGGTAAGTTTTAACGGGTACGATTAAAACTGAAACAAAATCTATGCTTGTCCAACCTTCTTATAACTTCTATGAAACTGAATATATAACTCTGTGCCAAACGAAAACACATTAATAATACACATTAATTAATAATACAGACCTGTTTACCCCAGATTCGTGTACCTGTAATATCTCAGACAAAAACCCGTAATCTTCAAAATCGCAATACTTTCGCAACTTTCGAAGATTTGGAAGAGCCGGCCGTTGGCGCGTAAGACCGCTTCGTCGCCATCTTTGACAAGGTAAAAGACGCAAGGCACGCTGGGATATGTCTTCTTACTGCTTTTGACTGATACAGTAGCAGACGAAACTTCGCCTTTAACAATGTTCTTTCCTTGATTTTTTTCCCCTCATTTTTTTTTTTTTTTTTTTTTGGGGGGGGGGGGGGGGGCGTAATTCCCGTAATTTCGATTTTTTTTCCCGTAAAAAATATGGCAAAATCGTAAGGGTAAACAGGTCTGATAATACTGTCACCTTCCTCGGAGTCATAGGATGACGGCTACTGTATCTGAAATATGGACACACTACCACAGGGTTACTATCTAACTATGAGTATGAGTCAAGAGTATACACACAAGATTCAGTCCTAGTAACTGTGGATCAAGAGTACAAACACACACAGAGTCAGTCCCAATACTAAGGATGGAGAGTATACACACAAAGATTCAGTCCTGATGCTGTACGTCAAGAGTATGTAGACACACACAGATTCAGTCCTGATACTGTGGGTCAAGAGTATACACACACAGATTCAGTCCTGATACACACAAAGATTCAGTCCCGATGCTGTAGGTCAAGAGTATACACACACAGAGAGATTGTCTTGATACTGTGGGTCAAGAGTATACACACAAAGACTCGGTCCTGATACACAAAGACTCAGTTCTGATACTGTGGATCGAGAGTACACATACAAAGATCCAGTCCTGATACTGTGGGGCAAAGGGTATGCACACAAACATTCAGTCCTGGTTACTGTGGGTCAAAGAGTATGCACACAAACATTCAGTCCTGGTAACTGTGGGTCAAAGAGCATACACACAAAGGCTCAGTGAGTCAGCCCCAGTAACTGTGGGTCAAAGAGCACACACACAAAGGCTCAGCGAGTCAGCCCAGTAACTGTGGGTCAAAGAGCACACACACAAAGGCTCAGTGAGTCAGCCCCAGTAACTGTGGGTCAAAGAGTATACACACAAAGGCTCGGTGAGTCACCCCCAGTAACTGTGGGTCCACATTAGTCCTGGCTGATCACAAAAGTGAAGATGACCTACCGGGGACAAAGGCCAACACTGCACCACACACCACCTCCGCCGTGCCGACTGCTTTCCTATGGGTGTGGGGATTGGGTTTCCAGCCTGTCTGCTTCACCAAGGGGAACACTTTGGACTTCCGTATAAAGGTTTTTTTCTCTGGAACACACACAGGTTAGCCGTGTTTTACTCTTACACTGAGCATTATCCCCCATTACCAGTTTTAACTGATCAATCTGCCCATTGAGGATGATTTTTACATTCTAATTTCTATTCCCATATAACTTATTTATAAGCAAGATGCAGTGTTTTAAGCCATCTGTTCCAGTGCTTGCAGTCACCCTTTTGATATAATTTGCTATTCGACTGAACTAAAATTGCTTATTTCATTCTTTGTACACCTTGGGGACTGTCCCCTTTTCTAGCTTCTTCTTCAACCTTTTCAACCTTTGTTTGGCTGCCCTTTCTTCACTTCTCATGTACATGTTGC
>CM031607.1:93434716-93439716 GCA_018398815.1 Conus ventricosus
CGCTACGGAGCTAGGGGCCCGCCGTCTTGATGGCCGGCCGGACCCCGTCCGGACCTCCAGTACAGCTAGGGTTTCCCCCCCCCCCCCCCCCCCCGGGTGACCCCGCTCTTCACTGCCCGCTGGGAGTCGAGGGTGTGGTTTGGGCGACTCCCTGCGAGACCAAACCCCGGCTCGGAGCACCTAGTGCGACAGGGTGCTCTGCGGACTCGACAGGGGCCGGGGATGTGGACGCACTCCATGGTGTGAGAAAGGTTTGAAATGGGAATATTCCTTTATAATTGTGTATATGTCATATGTGCTGGAATGCTGAAATTGTGATCGTGTACGTCGTATTGGCGAAATATTTATTTATAATCGTGCATGTTGTGGGGTGTGGGAGTGCTTGATTGTGATTGTGCATGTTGTGCGCGTTGGAGTGCTTGATTGTGATTGTGATGTTGTGCGCTTTGGAGTGCTTGATGTGATTTGTGCTGTTGTGTGCGTTGGGTGCTTTATTGTGATCGTGCATGGTGGTGTGTTGGAATGTTTATTTTGCTGGTGGGGAATAAATGGGGGGTTGTATCGTAATTTTATTGTGTGTCTCTTGCGGAGCGTGTGAGGTCAGTCACTCCTTCACTCCCACCTGACGATCCTGTCAAAGGGGAGACCTCCAGGGGTCGGTCGTGACAAATGTTTCATTGTCCTGAATGTTTTCCTTGTTCTGAATGTTTTCATTGTCCTGAATGTTTTCATTGTCCTGAATGTTTTCCTTGTTCTGAATGTTTTCATTGGGCCTGAATGTTTTCCTTGTTCTGAATGTTTCTTGTCCTGGAAAGTTTTCATTGTCCTGAATGTTTTCATTGTCCTGAATGTTTTCTTGTTCTGAATGTTTTTATTGTCCTGAATGTTCTCCTTGTTCTGAAAGTTTTCATTGTCCTGAATGTTTCATTGTCCTGAATGTTTTCATTGTCCTGAATGTTTTCCTTGTTTTGAATGTTTTCATTGTCCCGAATGTTTTCCTTGTTCTGAATGTTTTTATTGTTCTGAATGTTTTCATTGTCCTGAATGTTTTCTTGTTCTGGGAAAGTTTTCATTGTCCTGAAGGGTTTTTATTGTCCTGAATGTTTTCCTTGTTTGTTTTTTTTCATTGTCCTGAATGTTTCATTGTCTGAATGTTTTCTTGTTCTGAATGTTTTCATTGTCCTGAATGTTTTTCATTGTCCTGATGTTTTCTTGTTCTGAATGTTTTTCATTGTCCCGAATGTTTTCATTGTCCTGAATGTTTTCATTGTCCTGAATGTTTTCTTGTTCTGAATGTGTTCATTGTCCTGAATGTTTTTCCTTGTTTTGTGTTTCATTGTCCTGAATGTTTTATTGTCCTGAATGTTTTCCTTGTTTGAAAGTTTTCCTTGTCCCGAATGTTTTCATTGTCCTGAATGTTTTCCCTTTTTTGATGTTTTCATTGTTCTGATGTTTTCATTGTCTGAATGTTTTCCCTTGTTCTGAATGTTTTCATTGTCCTGAATGTTTTCATTGTCTGAATGTTTTCCTTGTTCGGAATGTTTTCATTGTCCTGAATGTTTTCATTGCCCTGAATGTTTTCCTTTTTCTGATTGTTTTCATTGTCCTGAATGTTTTCATTGTCCTGAATGTTTTCCTTGTTCTGAATGTTTTCATTGTCCTGAATGTTTTCATTGTCCGGGAATTTGTTTTCCTTGTTTTGAATTTGTTCATTGTCCTGAATGTTCTCCTTGTCTGAATGTTTTCATTGTCCTGAATGTTTTCTTGTCCTGAATGTTTTCCTTGTTTGAATGTTTTCCTTGTCCTGAATGTTTTCATTGTCCTGAATGTTTTCATTGTTTGAATGTTTTGTTTTGTTTGTTGCTGAAGAAGACCGGAGACAAATGCATCGTGGTTCGTCCTGCAATCTGTTTGTCTGGGTTGTCATGCGGAACCAGTGACATTTTGTTTTACAATGTGCTTCAATTTCCGCCGTCAGTCACCTGGCTTTGAAACCTACTGCTGTTTGGTGCTGGGAGGATTTTAGAAATGGGCGTCATGTACCGTTTTGCTTTCTTTTCTTTTGCATTTCTGTGCATCTGGGTTTATTCTATTGTTTTGAAGGAGAGGTGGGAATTTACAGGTGGTTGATAAAAAGATGTTTTGGGGAACGGGGGTGGGGGTACTTCAGTGCTGTTAGTTACATTGTTACAGAGAGTCTCTCTTCTCTCTCTCTCTCTCTCTCTCTCTCTCTCTATCCCTCTCTCCTCTCTCTCTCTCTCTCTCTCTCTCTTTCTCTCTCTCTCTCTCTCTCTCTCTCTCTCTCTCTTTCTCTCTCTCTCTCTTTCTCTCTCTTCTCTTTCTCTCTCTCTCTCTCTCTCTCTCTCTCTCTCTCTCTCTCTCTCTCTCTCTCTCTCTCTCTCTCTCTCCTCTCTCTCTCTCTCTCTCTCTCTCACATAACCTCACTATGCAAAAAGTTTCACAGAAAGTTTATCAACTCTCCAAAATTAAACGCTTCCTCGACCTGCATTCACGCAAGCTCTTTTTCCAGTCTCATATTCAATCATACATAGACTATGGATCTACTCTATGGGACTGTGCTAGCGCTAACACTCTCAAACCATTGTTAAGCCTGCACAAGCGAGCACTCAAATTAGTCCTCCTAAAAAGCAGTAGTCTTCTGGACTCGGATATAAAAAGATTCAAGTTCTCCCCATTAAGTCTGAGATTAGAATACAACAAAGGGATCATAATGCACAAGATTGTGTCTGGGAAGGCACCCTCAACATTAGTTCACAGATTCTCAATATATTCCTCAAGGACTCTACCCAAACTTCATGTCCCTGTTCCTAGAATTGACTTATTCAAATCCAGTTTAACATATTCAGGTTCCTGTCAATGGAACTCGCTCCCTGAATCAACCAAACAACGCCAATGCATATCAACCTTCAAACACCATTATTTCAACCATCTTATGTGCCAGTACTTGCATACTCCGCCATAAATCCACCACCATCACCACCACCCTCTTTGCCTTATGTATGTACCTGACTATTTAGAAAGTGTGTTTGTACTTGAAATGCACATGTATGTTATTTTGTTAGTAAGTATGTCTTATATGAGTACATGTATGTGTGTGTGTGTGTGTGTGTGTGTGTGTGTGTTTCCTACTACCTCCTGCCCTCTTGTCATAGACCTCACCGGGAAAGGATTTCAGCCAATCAGAAAATAGGTCACATTCGGTGCGCGCCTAGCCGCAGGCAGTATAGAAGGGGGGGCCACAAGCTACAACCGTAGCACGCGCACGCACACACGATAAGAGAGAGAATGTGTGTGTGTGCATACAGTGTGTATGTAAATCGGGCAGTGTATGCTGTATGTGTGTGTTTTGTGTGTGTGTGTGCGCGCGTACGTGCGTTCGTGTGTGCGTGTGTGTGTGTGTGTGTGTGTGTGTGTGTGTGTGTGTGTGTGTGAACAGAGCCTATGTTATCAGGCAATGTGTGTGTGTGTGTGTGTGTGTGTGTGTGTGTGTATGTGTGTGTGTGCGCGTGTTTATGTGTGAGTAAGTTTTGTGTGCAGAACCTAAGACGTGCACATCCATTTCCGTGTATGCACATATCTGTAGTCGTGTCACACACGCACAAACACGCGAGCACACACACACAAAAAAACACACACACACACACACACACACACACACACACACACACGCACGCACGCACGCACGCACGCACGCGCACGCGCCCCACACACACACACACACACACACACCCCACACACCACACACACACACAGACACGGCGCGCGGGGCGCTCAAACATATAGACGCTCGCCCACACAAAACGCGCGCGCGCGATGTTCACCCCACACACCCACACACACACACACACACACACACACACACACACACACACACACACCACACACGCACGCACGCACACAAACACACCCACCCATGTCAAACAACACACACACACACACACACACACACACACACACACACACACCACACACACCACACACAGAGTCTCTTTCCTCAATGATGTACACAATGCATGCTCACGTTGCGTTTAAATACATAGTTAATAGGTACACTTACACAACCAGCATAGAACCCCACACATAGGAGATAGATATTTGACTATTCCACAGTCTGTATTGACCTGTACTGTACTGTCCAGTCTGTATTGACCGGTACAGTACTGTTCACAGTCTCTATTGACCTGTACTGTACTGTCCACAGTCTGTATTGACTGTACTGTACTGTCCACAGTCTGTATTGACCTGTACTGTACTGTCCATAGTCTGTATTGACCTGTACTGTACTGTCCACAGTCTGTATTGACCTGTACTGTACTGTCCACAGCCCTGTATTGACCTGTACTGTACTGTCCACAGTCCTATTGACTGTACTGTACTGTCCACAGTCTGTATTGACCTGTACTGTACTGTCCACAGTCTGTATTGACTGTACTGTCCACAGTCTGTTTTTGACCTGTACTTTACTGTCCACAGTCTGTATTGACCTGTACTGTCCACAGTCTGTATTGACTGTACTGTACTGTCCACAGTCTGTATTGACCTGTACTGTACTGTCCACAGTCTGTATTGACCGGTACTGTACTGTCCACAGTCTGTATTGACCTGTACTGTCCACAGTCTGTATTGACTGTACTGTACTGTCCACAGTCTGATTGACTGTAATGTACTGTCCACAGTCTGTATTGACCTGTACTGTACTGTCCACAGTCTGTATTGACCTGTACTGTACTGTCCACAGTCTGTATTGACCTGTACTGTCCACAGTCTGTATTGACTGTACTGTACTGTCCACAGTCTGTATTGACCTGTACTGTACTGTCCACAGTCTGTATTGACCTGTACTGTACTGTCCACAGTCTGTATTGACTGTTACTGTCCACAGTCTGTATTGACCTGTACTGTCCACAGTCTGTATTGACTGTACTGTACTGTCCACAGTCTGTATTGACCTGTACTGTCTGTCCACAGTCTGTATTGAC
>CM031607.1:93442216-93454301 GCA_018398815.1 Conus ventricosus
AGCGAAGCAGGTGATAGCTGGAGCCAGTGGATCATTCTGTCTGGTGATATTGTCCCGCATGTCCGTTGATATTGTATCGGTTGTGTATTGTATCATGACCTGACTGCAAGGAGAGCACCTTAAAGCACCCACATGCCAGTATCTGAGGAGTAACTTGTGTGTGTAAGGAATCATGACTGTGTATCCCGTGCACTTAGATGTCTGTGTAATACGCACTTTTGACAGTATATCATTCAGTGCCATTGCTTATATGGATTCTTTTTTTCTTTAGAAAGGCCAAAGTAAATATACAGGCTCTACAATGTGTCGTTGTTTTATTGACTTCACAACAGATTCCCGCTCCCGAAAGTGTTTGAAAGTGAGTCACTGCTAGGCCAATGGCCAAGACTTTTCTTTTTTTAATTATTTTCAAAAAGAATAATGATAGATACAAGCAGCAAAGTGGTCTGTAGTCTGAAATACGTCCATAGACCTCATCATTCTCAGTCTGCAGTCTGAAATACGTCCATAGACCTCATCATTCTCATTCTGTAGTCTGAAGTACGTCCATAGACCTCCTCATTCTCAGTCTGTAGTCTGAAGTACGTCCATAGACCTCATCATTCTCATTCTGTAGTCTGAAGTACGTCCATAGACCTCATCATTCTCATTCTGTAGTCTGAAATACGTCCATAGACCTCATCATTCTCAGTCTGCAGTCTGAAATACGTCCATAGACCTCATCATCCTCAGTCTGAAGTCTGAAATACGTCCATAGACCTCATCATTCTCAGCAGTGAAATGCCATGCTTGTACCGTTGTCAGTACCTGGAATCGTATGTAGATGGTAAAAGGTAAATGCAGACGCTTGACTTCGGCATTTTAAACGCATGCAGTTTGACTGTTCAGACAAATTAGGTAGGAGCCAAAGCATGTCCCGTTATTGTCGTTTGCCACCCGATTGTTGTGGTTTGACTCTGTAACATTGACCATCAGGGCAGTGACGATTGTTGTGGTTTGACTCTGTAACATTGACCATCAGGGCAGTGACGATTGTTGTGGTTTGACTCTGTAACATTGACCATCAGGGCAGTGACGATTGTTGTGGTTTGACTCTGTAACATTGACCATCAGGGCAGTGACGATTGTTCTTTTTTTGTTTGTTTTGTTTTGCTGTCCCATCTTCTGCGCCACCTCAGAGGCAGTGCACTCACGCCGCTCATTCCGACCTCCGTCCACAGCACAGCCCGGCCGGCCCGCCGCTGCCCGGCAACCCACAGGGAGCAGTCATTGTCAAACCGTCAAGAGGCAACCCTCTGGAGGAGACACTGCACTGCCGCCGGGGAATCACTTCGGTGGTGTTCAGTGGTGCTTGTTCTGATCCAGCATATGCAGGACACCACCTACTATGTCCCCTACTGACCACACTTATGATTGCTTAGTCGTGGAGCCGGCGTGAGTGAGCTGTCCCTCTGGAGGCGCCACCAGTGACGATTATTGATGTCAGGGCTGTGCAGCACAGCAGTCGCTCAGTCCTGTGCGCCCTTTTGGTGTGGATGGCAACTACAGTTAGATGTCATGTCGGTGTGGTTGCTGTTGCAGTGTTGGTGTGTCTGGGTAAACTGGCCAGCGTTGTAGTCCTTGTGGGTTGGTTTCATTAGCCGTCACTTGTGCACGTTAGCTCTGGATCTTCTCCGTGAAGACCTTTGGCCAAACGTTGTGGACTGATTCCAGAGAAGATACGGTCTTTGGGATGGACCGAGATCTGGTCAAGTCAAGCATGTAGTGGCAGTGAGCCTTTCCATACATTGAGGATGCCATACTCACTACTTACAGACAGCGAGGAAGTAGTGGGCACACAACACGCTGGGTTTACGGCAAAGTAGTCATGAAGTAAAGACAGCTAGGGAGCAGTATGCACGCAACACACTGGGCTTACGGGACAGTAGTCATGTAAGCCAGCTGTGTGTCACATCTATGTGTTACAAACAAGACTTTAGGCATGGCAACTTTTATCTTTCAAATGACACGGGTGCGTTTCTTTTCTCTTTTTTTTAAAAATAATATTTATATTGCGATAAACAGTCTGTATGCATCTGTAGAGAAGCACCAGTAAAACTGTGAATCATTATGTTTGATAGATACGATGTGGACTTGTAGAATGTACATGGCATTGTCATATTATTAAGTGCATGAGTCTTGAGAAACGTTCATGTTTACTTATATAACGTTGTGTTGAACTTGTTTGTCTTCATGTCCTAAAATCACACACAAGTGTTCACACTTTGCTGATCATTTGTTCAACCTTGTGCATGCTTTCTGTTCCTGGCCAGATGAGCCACAAGTGGAAAACGCGCCAATGATTAGTGAAAGGGATGAGTGTTGTTAGGTTTTAATCATTGTTGGTTCATGCTTTTCTGGACTGTATATTTCGGAAGAAAAGTTCCCATTAGATACAAAAAGCATAGGCGTTCGTTACTTCTCTCGGAACTCAAGTCTTTAAAAAGTGTAAGGGAGGTGGGGGGGGGGGGGGGGGGGCACTGTCTCTGAATGTTACACCCTCGCCCCCTTTCCCCTCACCACCATTCACTTCCATCCATTTCAGGCATTGTTAGCTGTGATCAAAACTAAACTGAGATAAAGAAATCCCAAAGAACGGCTTCGTTATGTTATGGAACAGCCTTCACGAGGAACTGAAGAGATGTTTTTTTTGGTTGTTGTTGTTTTTAACTGACGCCGTTGAGTCTCGTAATAATGGACATAACCAGAAAGAGCCTCATTTTTTGTGTTAAAAAACCCCCTAGGTAAAGCTTTCGTCCCTTCTCAACGTGGACCCAAGGCGCTTGAAGGCTGAAGAGGTCCTCTTCCTCCAGAATCTGTTCAGTGGGAGGTTGACGGCTGTCACACGACAGTGAAGGATCTGAATCACAGTGTTCTGATGGTGCCACAACATTCACCACAGAGACGTGCTTGTACTTACCAGACACGATGCCAAAGTAACGTTATCATGACAATGAATCTCTCTCATTCAGTACCATGTGTCGAATGATTTACTTCTTACAGAAACAGTTGCAGTAAAGTAAAAGCATAGTGATTCCAGGCATTTCTTACACGACCAGTGTGACTTCAGGTGAAACAAAAGGTCATTAAATCACATTTGAAAAAGACCCTTTCCTAATCTTCATCGCGTGAATGCCTGCCTTTCCGTCGTGTTGTCCCTCTTCTCTACCCAGACCTGTAGAGGTTTCTTGTTTCAAAATGACACTGTAGAAGAAAGTCAAGTATGTAGAAGTCGTTTCAGGAAAGCGGTTGAGGAAGGCTGGTTTGGAAAGCATGCACGTGGTTGTGTAACCCCCCCCCCCCCCCCCCCACACACACACACACTGTTAGAGTGGTCAGCTACTGGCCACACCGCATTGACCAGCAGGTAGTCTGTCCACACTACAATGACTGACCGGACTTCGTCCCGTGGACTGACCCGTGTCTAATGCCCGACCTTGTGGCCTTGTTTTGTGTTTGCAGGTGGAAAAGAAAATCAATTACTTCATGATGTTCCATCGCCGCTACTAACCCCCGATAATGCAAAACCACCCCCTACTCCTTCAGCAGCCCCATCTCGTATGTGGCTGCATGGCATGCACGTGCGAGAGACGAGAGCGCGTGTTGATCTACCTAGTGACCTACTTACCTCTCAGCACTGCTTCATGAGCGTGTGTGGCAGCTGCCTGCAGAGAGCAGGATGAAGCCTTGCTGCACTAAGCTGTGCTGCCTGCTTCCCCTACCACCTACCACCACTACTACCACCTACCACCTACCACCACTTCTACCTATCTACCCCACCTACTACCACCTACCACCACCACTCACTATACCACCTACCACCTATTCTACACCTTTCTACCTGCCACCACACTACCACCTAACACCTTACCACACACGTACCTACCTTCCACCTACTACTATCCTACACATTACTCCACCTACCTCCTACCACCAACTATCCCACCACCACTACACACTACTATCACCTACCACCTACCACCCTACTACCCTACCCTACATTCCATTACTACTTACCTACCACCTACCACCACTACTACCACTACTACCACCTACCACCACTACTACCACCTACCACCTACCACTCACTCACTACCACCTACCACCCTACTACCACTACCACACTACTCCACCTACCACCACTACTACCACCTACCACCTACCACCTACCACCTACCACCACTACTACCACCTACCACCTACCACCACTACTACCACTAGGCCGCGTCTTGTGCACCATTCTCTTTTGTACCCCCATCATTTTTCGTGGGCTTGCAAGCACAGACTTATTATTTACAGACAACGTTATTTTTGTTAAATGTTTTTTTTTTCGTGGGCATGCAAGCACAGACTTAATATTTAGAGGCAACGTTATTTTTTTTTTTCTATATTTTTATTTTCGTTTGTTTGTTGTTGTTTTTTTTTTTTTAAATAAATCTATCCGCATGGTCAGTAACATTGACATTCTAATCGGCACAGACGTACGTGAGTCTGGTTTTGTTGTTGCTGTTGCTGTTTTTGTTGTGTTTTGTTTTTTTGTTGTTGACTGTTATTTTCTGCATGATCCGGGACAGTGGACGGTGAAAGCATGCTCTGTCCACCAGTGTAGCCTATCATAACGACACGCCCAGTTCTGCTGAGGCCAGCCTGGCTGTGTAGGGACCAGCTTCTGCCGTGGACTCTCATTGTGTGTGTGTAGTAGCACCGTGACTCGGCAACAGTGGTCACAGGCACCACCCTGGAACTCTGACAAGGACTGAAGAAGGGTAACAGCATGGTGCTTCGTTTGTTTGTTTGTTGTTGTGTTTTCTACTGATTGTTAAATCATGTCTGTACAGTCATTCGTTTTCCTTTTTTTTTCTGTATCTGCAAATCAGAGGCATATCATTGTTTTTTAAAGAATTTGACACACAATGCCATCATTGTGTACTCTGCAATGAAAACCTTGTTAGGCAGGATTGTGGGTATTTGGCTCGGTCACACAGCTTTCGGTCTGATGATAGGACCCTGTCAGGTTCAACATGTTCGAGGAGGTAGGTTTCCGCCCTCACTGCAGCAGGAAGTTTAGGCAAAGACAGGAACATTATTAGAAAAATTATTTGGACACAGACAAGACACAGCAGGGGGGGGGGGGGGAAATAAAGAGAAGACACTGCAGAGAGTTTTTGGCCTAGACCGGACATGGCAGGGACACGTTTTGGTCAAAACAAATTTAGACATGGCAAGTCCTAGCAAAGACGAGGACATGGCAAGACAAGGGATTGCATGGACGGGACACAGTGGGGACATGGGGCCTCAGATTTCATGGACGGGACACAGTAGGGACATGGGGCCTCAGATTTCATGGACGGGACACAGTGGGGACATGGGACCTCAGATTGCATGGACGGGACACAGTGGGGACATGGGGCCTCAGATTTCATGGACGGGACACAGTGGGGACATGGGGCCTCAGATTTCATGGACGGGACACAGTGGGACATGGGGCCTCAGATTTCATGCAGACGCTAAGAATCTGGCCGGAGTGAACTGAGGGCCAGGAACTCCAGGGAAGGAAACCTTGGGCCAGCGGAAAACTGCAAAGTCTGAGAGAGGAACGCCATGCATGTCCACAGCTTTCTCTGTGCAGAGGAAGACAGACCTGCACACGCACTCACAAACACACACACACACACACACACACACACACACACACACACACACACACACACACACACACACAGACGTGTACGCACACACACACACACACACACACACACACACACACACACACACACACACACACACACACACACAAGAGACGTGTACGCGCACACGCACACACACACACACACACACACACACACACACACACACACCTACATACACGCAGAGAAAAAGAGTAAGAACACCAAAATTATCAACAATATCCAACTTCATTGCTGCGACTGCCCCATAGGATAATAAAAGTCATCGGATGCGAACACCTCTTCCCCCTTCCTTCCCCATCCCCTAATCCCCCCCCCCCCCCCACACACACACACACACCCTTCCACCACCAGTCCCCACGGACGTACAGACAGGTACTGGCATCAAGACGAGAGTTCCAGCCACAGTAGCTCCAGAGTCAAGAACCATTCCGTCTGTCGAAGGCACCATGTACCAAAGCAAGGCCGAAAGTATAAGTGACCAGTGAAACAACCCAGAGCCCACACAGGTCAGAGTTCTGTTCAAACAAAGTAAGCTGACGATGGTGTACAGAGACAGGCTACGTCCCGCCCCGCAGTGTTACCTGCCGCCTGTAACTCGTGAGGAAGACACGTTTGTGTGGTTCTCGTGAAGGCCTGCAATGACTGCCTGTTGTTTGTTCTGTGACTCGTGAAGAAGAAACGTTTGTGTGGTTCTCGTGAAGGCCTGCAGCGACTGCCTGTTGTTTGTTCTGTGACTCGTGAAGAAGACACGTTTGTGTGGTTCTCGTGAAGGCTGCGACTGCAGGCGACTGGCCTTGTTGTTTGTTCATGTGTGATCTGCGTGAAGAAGACACGTTTGTGTGGTTCTCGTGAAGGCCTGCAGCGACTGCCTGTTGTTTGTTCTGTGACTCGTGAAGAAGACACGTTTGTGTGGTTCCCGTGAAGGCCTGCAGCGACTGCCTGTTGTTTGTTCTGTGACTCGTGAAGAAGACACGTTTGTGTGGTTCTCGTGAAGGCCTGCAGCGACTGCCTGTTGTTTGTTCTGTGACTCGTGAAGAAGACACGTTTTGTGTGGTTCCCGTGAAGGCCTGCAGCGACTGCTTGTTGTTTGTTCTGCATGGTGAGAGGGGCTTATGTGTGGCTGGTGCTGGATGTTCCCTGCAAGCTTGGAGAACCAGGCAGCCTGCATGTCAGGGCACCGAGAGGAGGGGCAGGCCTTGGTGGTGGGGGGGGGGGGGGGGGGGGGGGTATACCTCCACTGTGTATTTGCAGTCTCTCTGTCTCTGTCTCTCTCTCTCTCTCTCTCTCTCTCTCTCTCTCTCTCTCTCTCCTCTCTCTCTCTCTCTCTCTCTTCTCTTCATTAGCTATGCGTGTGTTACTGCCAGTGAGGCTGTATTGCAAATCGTTGTGGGGACAGAGTGATACACATTTTGAAAAAGAAGGAAAATAGAGAGAGAAGAAGAACAAAACCACATTAATTTTCAAGTTGACAAACCAATTGCTTAGTGATCAGTTTCCATTCTAAATATTAGTTCGAAAGTTTCTGAGGGAGGTTGAACAGGTCATTATCATTTTAGCAACGCTAAGCATCATTGTTGTTTGCTATTCGTGGACGTCTTTCCCTTTCCTCCAACCTTCCATCTCTGCCTGTTCTCATTGTTATTGGCGGTGTGTGACCATTGCCAAACCCCAAATACTGCAGCAGAGACGTACCTCGGAACCTGTGTAACGATGACAGCCTTTATTGGTATTATTGTTGTTGTTGCTGTTGTCCTTTAAAAACGATAAACATTGTCCTGTTCCGCGAGTGTGCACTTTTGAGCGATCACAGACAGAATTGTTCTCGACGGCATCGTATGGAACTACACTTGGTTTTTGTTTCTTATGCACAAAAATGTGTCAGCATTTTTTTTTTTTTTTGATAATCTGTTTTCGCCGTTTTATTTGACACAGTGTGGCTTTTCATCCAATGTGTAGATATGATGGTTGACCATTCAAATGTAGCTTTGTGTAACATTTCATTGATACAGACCACGTGTTTAACCGCCTGTAGTGAAGTTCCCTCAGTTAGTCGATGGCCAGAGAGCCCATGTCAGTTCTTCTCTCGCCACTCATTAGGACTGTTGAGGCTGAGACCGCAGATTTGCAAGAGCGCGAGCTCTACAACAGAGAGAATACGTGACTTAGTGTCTTCCCTCTAATAATAGCTGAGACCTTAACGGCAACCTTCAGACGACTTCTTTGACTCCGTGCAGCCTGTGTCAACGTTTACAAGCAAACAAGCAGGTAGTGAATTCAGTGTTGCTTCTCCTTTACGAAATCATTTTTAGCTTTAAAAGATTTGAGCAAAACCAAACCCCGAGAACTAAGAAAGGGAAAAAGCAGCCTTTTAAAGGCTTCGAGTTGAGCTAATGGTCGACCTGTCCCACAGACACCAGCCGCTCATGATTCTGTCAAGGTGAATCCAAGGATGTGAGGGCTGGCGTCTCTGTCCTGTCTGTTGAAGTGTCTGTGGCGCGAATGAGTGAGGGCTAGGGGGGGTGGGGGACTAGGAGCCACACAGGAGAGAGCCTCAGAGTGGCTGAGGGACAGACAGGAACATATGGCCTCCTCCTCCAGACAAGGGCACTACCTGGGGAGGGGTGGATCGGTCAGTGATGGGCAGTAGACAAGGGCACCTGTGTGGATCGGTCAGTGATGGGCAGTGGCAGTGGGTTCCATCTGCAGACCTCAGTGGAATGTGAGCATTCTGTGAGGAGAAGACAAACCCTGTGTCCCATAGCATGTTTTGTTAGCAAAAATGT
The DNA here is from genome assembly GCA_018398815.1 of Conus ventricosus. Classification (NCBI taxonomy): domain Eukaryota; kingdom Metazoa; phylum Mollusca; class Gastropoda; order Neogastropoda; family Conidae; genus Conus; species Conus ventricosus. The sequence goes on from CM031607.1 coordinate 93,450,729, forward strand.
GCCTACTTCATGACATATGGGATTTGTCGATCGTGTAAAGAAAAATTACTGTAAGTGGGGCCAGTTTCTAAGCTCTTCGGACTACTGTAAGCCCCTGTGTGTGTACTTATGCTTTTATTTCCACTTTCCTGTGTCTAGTGAGCGCACCTGTCGAGGTCTCATGGCTTGCTGTGCGGTGAGCAGTCCACGCGCGGTGACAACTTCTTCACCAGACCCAAACCCTCATCAGAGCGTGATCTTTTCTTACTGATGTTTTAATGCCAAATTCACTTCACGCTCTCTGCGTCCTGCGTCTCTTTGTGTTCGGTGTCATCCCTAGTTCAGTGCCAAACCTTGGGTGGTTTTACCTCAAAGCCTTGGGTGGTTTTACCTCCAAAGTAGGCTGTTTGTTTCGTTTAGAAGTCAACGGCATTTTTAATGTTCTTTTATCATGTCCAGAATAGTATTGTAAATGTCCTAATTCTTTGCATGTTCCTGGTGTGATGTACTTTTTTTCTGTAAGGAGTTACCATACCATGTTTCAGATCATTGTCTCTCTCTCCCTCACTCTCTCTCTGTCTGCAGTATAAAAGTTATCAAGGGCACGGGGGGTGTCGCACAGTAGCATGTTTGGCCATGTAGAATTTTGAAGCGTGTCAGCCTTGGTCCTTTACCCGTTGACCTACTCATTGAGCACCAGTCTGGCCATTGACCATGAGGCTGGCAGGGAGGCCTGACACAGACCTCACTTCACTACTGACCACACTGGTCAGCCCTTACTTCACTGTTGGTCACACTGGTACTGTTGGTCACACTGGTCAACCCTTACTTCACTATTGACCACACAGGTCAGCACTGCATCAGCTTACAGCTATCACCGGAACAGTTCTTTGTTAGCAGATGCGATAGTGTTTTTTTTTTAATCTGATTCAGACATTGGACATAAAACCATTACATTTAGATTTTTCCCAATAGATATTGCAGATATTATGAAAATCGTGTTCTTAATAAGCATTTAGATTTTTCTGAATCAGACGTTGCACTTATAAAAATCATGATCTTGATCATTTAGGGCAAGTTGTAAAATCATTTTCAACAAAAAAGCAAAGAGAAAAGTATTTGGTGTATTTGTTTTCTTGTTTGTTGGTCCGTAGAAACTTTTCATTGACACTTGGAAATACAGCGAGTTGAAAGGTCAACCCTCAACTTGCAGCTAACAAGCATGAGCACGGGCATGTTCGGGGTGTGTGTGGGTGACCTGTGAAACGGACCATCCACTCTGAACACCGACTTGTAATCGTGTACGTGTACGAATTGAATCATTTTGTGAGAGTGATATGCATGTCATGTAATCCATTGCACAGTGGACCTTTTGCTTCTTTTCTGCGCATTTTGTGGTATGCATTTCAGCTGATGCATTTTGGATTTTTTTCCCCGCTCTTAGCTCTGTGTTCAACAGCTCGTCTTAATGGTAGTGCCTGCTTCTCCCATCAAGAAATGTCTCATGATTTTTTTTTTTTGATTTTTTTTTTTTTTACACACTTATAGAAATGTTCAGTTTGAATGTCTCGTGGCCAGTGATGGAAGGGTATCAGAATGTCTCAAAGTAATCATACCTCAAATGAAAGTCTGAAAACATTTGAACATATTCTACTAAACAGTAAATATAATATAAAAATAAGTGTCATCTGTCTTCATAACAAATGGATTTTGTTGGTTGTCAATGTTGCTATAGTCTATTTAAAGGGGAAAAAAGTGAGGGGGGGGGCGTGTAATTGTTTTAAAAGAAAGTTATTTAAAGTAAGAACTGATTTTCGAAAAGTTGCATTTTCTCCTGTGGAAATGGTATCAATGTTTGGAGAAGTTGCATTTTCTCCTGTGGAAATGGTATCAATGTTTGGAGAAGTTGCATTTTCTCCTGTGGAAATGGTATCAATGTTTGGAGAAGAAAAGAGAGAAAACGAGAAGAGGTAAGAAGGGAAAAGGGGGACAACTCCTGGCCGAGAGCTGAAGCATGTGAGTGATGCGCGCCTTGTCCTCTGCAGGTGGCAGTGCTGACAGAGGCAGGCGACGACAGATGATGAGACAGACAGACAGACAGACAGACACAGGGCAGTACACACCTTCTGCTGCACTGCACAACCCTATCACCATGGCGACAGATCTCACAGCTCAGGGCGGACAACTCCCTCCATCCCAGTCAGTCTGCAGGGTTGCTGCCCCTTCCCCCCCCCCCCCCCCCCCCCCAAAAAAGGAAAAAGAAACCACTGGGCTGTGTTGACCCGTGCTGTGAGAATCTCCGGGGCTCGGGCAGTCGCTGTTCTGGTGGGACGAAGAGGCAGATATCTGACATAGCACTGGATGAGGTGACCGGCGTGGAGATGGAGTAGGTCCTTTAAAGAAGAACACCTGATGGGGGTGAAGATAGATGTAGAAACAGCCACCAGCTCCAGCGACTTGGATGGTGAAGACTATGTTATATTTTACTCAATGGACAACGTTTTTGTCTCTTGGTTACACTTGGCAGGGAGTGGATTACGGTTGGAGCATCCTCAACTTGAGAATTATTTCATACATGTATCATACACAGTCGGGAGAGAGCAGAGCTTATAGTTTGTGTTCATTGGTTTGGGGAGTTGCTGATTGTCTTGCCAGCGTATCGTTTTTGTCTTTCGTTGGGCATGGGAACGTTGGTAACGGGGACTTTGGGTTTTCGTGGTGGATCAGTATTGGAAACGATCCACATCATTCGTTTTCTGGCAAACACCTGCGTGTGAATGGTCGCACAACCGCACAGCGACAACACACACACACACACACACACACACACACACACACACACACACACACACACACACACACACACACTTGCTTGCACACACACACACACACACACACACACACACACACTTGCACACACACACACACTTGCACACACACACACACACACACACACACACACACACACACACACACACACACTCACACACACAATACGGGGAACTCAGAACAACAATGGGCTAGGAGCTATGAGGTGGTGGTGGCGGCTGTCCGTGACGTTTCTCTCTGCCAGGTCAGCGCGGCAGTAGGTCTGTACTTGCCACTACTACAGATCACACATCAGAAAGGTCTGGTCGTGCGGGGGGGGGGGGGGGAGGGTTTGGGGGGAAAGGGATGGGGTAGGGATGGGGGGGGTGGAGAGGGAGGGGTTGGCAGGGGGTGAAGATAGATGGGAAGGGTTGGATGGGTGGGTAGGGGTTTGGTTTGGGGGGGAGGGGGTGGAGTTAAGGAAAATGGTGGGGGGAGGGATGGGGTTTATGGGGGGGAGGGTTTTTGGGAGGATGTTTGGTTTTGTTGGGTGGGAAGGGGGGGGGGGGGGGGGGTGGATAGTTGGGATAAAGGGGAAAAGGGGAATGGGAAGGGGGTTGAAGAAGGAAAAAGGGAAAAAAAAAAAAAAAAGGGGAATGAAAAAATGGGTAGGGGTATGAGGTGGGGGTGGGGGTGGGGTTTTGGGTACGGGGTAGGGGATGGGAAGGGGTGTGGGGGGGGGGGGGGGGGGGGGGGGGGGGGGGGGGGGGGGTGGTAGTGCCTGGT
>CM031607.1:93454401-93479401 GCA_018398815.1 Conus ventricosus
TTACTGCAATAAATGAGTTCTTAAGATTTTTTTGTTCAAGATTTTTTCAATTTAAAAAACTTTCACAAATACTTTGATCTACAGTAGTCATATTATATCCTGATTTTCTGATAAACATGTGGCATATCACAAGACCTTTAGCAGTGGTTCTGCAAGGCTAATAGCTATTTGCTCAAATCAAGTAATTAAATCAATAAAAATCGATTTAAGTATGGGAAGTCCAAAAGCTAACCGCAGGCATGCCTTCTGGATTCTCTTGCCATTCTCTTCCTTCCTCAACTCCATCTCTCTTTGCTTCTGTTTCCTGTTGGCTTTGATCACCATTTTATTTCCTCTGATCCCAGCCCCTGTCGGATTATATGGGAGCCGGAATAGCTCAGTGGTAGAGCGCCAGACTCGTAATCGTGGTGATCCTGAGGTTGCAGGTTCGAATCTCCGTCGGGCCGTTTCGGTACAGGGGGATTTTTTCCCTTGGAGTTAACATTGGTTCTGACTCCATTTCCCATACAGTCCTTCTGAGTCTATAAACCGAGGTTCCGTGTGTGAGCGCACACATAACATCTTGCACACACGTAAAATCATATCACCAACTTTCGGAAGAGAAGGCCAGTTTGGCCGTTGGTATGGATGACACGTTACACATAGCATGCACCCTGCGTGAGAAATGGAAAGAATGAAGGAAGTAAGGAAACTGAGTGCACAATATTGAACGATACTGACTGGATGACACGGGAAATGATTGAACGAAGCGCCAGCTGGCAGCTCTTCAGTCGGCACTACCCAGGTAGGCAGCCCGTTGTGTTAACGAGTGTGGATTGTAAAGCGCTTAGAGATTGGTCTCTAGCCGAGAATAGGCGCTATATGAGTATTCATTATAATATACTACTAATAATAATAATATGTCGTGTGTCCTTTGCTTTTCCAGGTTTTCCTTTGTCAAGCCCACTGTCTTCTAGAATTTCCTGTGCCCCCCCCCCCCCCCCCCCCCCCCCCCCCGTGTCTTTCAAGGAATCACCACACTACCTTTCATGGCTTGACGGGGTCCTCTGTCACCGTTGCAGTGGTTTCTTTGGCTACAATGAACGTGAGTGTTTCGTCTTGTTTTCTCTTCTGCAAGAAAAGGCTTTATGATGTCTTTGGGTTGGAACTCACCGCACACCCTGGATGAGGAAGCAAGAAACTCGTCTAATTGCCTCAGTATTTTGTGTTTCATACTATTTGCTACCATCCATTGGTGCTAATCTTCAAGTTCATCCATGATGATTTTATCCATTTGTGGAGCCACTCGAAGATATTTAGACATTCTTATACACCAGATGGGTATTCCATTCAGTCCTGGCGAAAATACGTCTCCGAATTTCGTAACTACTTTTTTTTTATCTCACCCAGTACTGGGTGTCTTGTCATTGAACTTTCTCTCCGGCGCTGAGGCTGCACAAAGCTCTGGATTTCAAATGGTGCTTCGCTCTCGAGTTCACACTTTGTCTTTTTTTTTCTTTTACTTTTTTTTTTTTTTTTGTTCTGGGGTGCTGCTCAAGAATTCGTTGTCCACCCATATTTTTAGCTGCTCGAATAGTTTGCTGGCGAACTGGAATGGATCTCTGAGATTTTTTCTTCTTTTTGCTCCTTCTGTTGTTGTTGTTTGTTTTTTTTTTGTGTGCCGTTTTTCCTTTAATGATGGCACAGTGTTGTGTTTAAGGTCTCACAAAGCTGCTATACCTCTTCCCTCTCAGTTCCTGGGGCAGCTTTCATCCGTTCTTGTGATTCTTCTTATTCCGAATAATATTTACACACACACCACACACACACACACACACACACACACACACACACACACACACACACACACATTGCACGCACGCACGCACGCACGCACGCACGCACGCACGCACGCACGCACGTACGTACGCACGCACGCACGCACGCACGCACGCACACACACACACACACACACACATAGTCCATGAGCCGTCCTATACCCCCCCCCCCTCCCCCCTAGTGGGGAATTTTCCAGACAAGTACCATTGGAAAGCTTAACATCTAAGCTATTGAAGTGGCTGAGCTACTTCTGACTTTGCAAAATCAACGATCCGTCTGCTGTGCGTGTATCGGACCCCGCCCAGTAAAAAGAACAAACTGCTTGATTCAAGATTCTACGAAGAGTTCCCTGATTTCCTTGACTTTGCCGCCACGCGTGACGGCGATCTTCTGGTCATCGGTGACTTTAATGTTCATTACGACGACTTGAGTGATCCCAGAGTTAGGAGGTTTCAGAAACTCTTAAAGACGTGTGGCCTTTCTCAGGCCATTGATGAACCCACTTATCCAGCAAGTGGTCACATTCTGATCTTGTGATTTTTTCGTGACACTGACGGTCTTTTGCATTCTGCTAAGTGTTATTATGATTTGATGTCTGATCACTATAGTTTAGTGTGCCATCTCAGTGTTCCGAAGCAAAAGTCAGCACCCCAATCAAATGTGTTCGTGCCATTCATAAGATTGACCCTGCTGATTTTCTCATGACATCGCTAACATTATCACGCCTGACGTAACACTTACTGATTTGAACACTGGTCTTAGAAAAGTCTTGGATAAGCATGCGCCTGTACGTCAGCGGACGTACACTGGCATCGCCCGGCTCCGTGTACAATTCAAATTGCACCTGAGCTGCGAAAATTGAAACGCGAGCGACGTCGAGCCGAGCGGCGCTGGGTATCATCTAGACTGACAATACACAAGCAAATTATGATGCTGCCAAACAGAAAGTCGTACAGTTTGTCCATCAAGCTAAAACCGCATTTATTCTTCCAAAGTTGCAGCAGCATCCTCGTGTAAAGAACTGTTTAGAACTGTCACTAGCATGTTGGGTAAGGCTGCAAGTGTTGTAATGCCGTCCACTCATGAGCCGTCACAACTTCCTGGTTTGTTTTCTCAGTTTTTCGCCCACAAAATTCAGACCATTCGAAACGCTTTCTCCCCATCCTCAGATACTTCAGATCAGTCTGTTGTTTTTAACAGTACCCACGCTCTATGAGTTTTTTTGCCAGTGTCTGAGCAGACTGTTCGTAAAATCATCACACAGTCTGCGAAAACATCCTGTGACCTTGACCCCATTCCCACCCACTCCTCTTTGAACACCTTGACTCTCTCCTTCCTACCATCACCAAAATTCTTAACGAGTCTCTGTCTTCTGGCACAGTTCCCACTGACTTTAAGACCGCCCTTGTTAAACCTCTACTCAAGAAAAGCAGTCTTGATCCCAACGTTCTTAAAAACACAGACCCATCTCAAATCTTCCTTTCCTATCCAAAATTCTTGAGAAAGTCATTCTTCAACAGCTCTCTGACCATCTGGCCTCAAACAACCTCCTCACACCACATCAGTCAGCCTATCGCCCTGGGCACAGCACGGAGACCACCATCCTTCGCATTCTCAATGAATTCTAAATTCCTTAGACGAAAACAAAATTTCTGTCCTTCTTTTGCTAGATCTTTCGGCAGCCTTTGACACCATTGACCATGAAATCCTTCTCTCATCGTTTTGAAATACACATGTGGCATCAGGGAAACAGCTTTAAATTGGTTTCGTTCTTATCTCAGACAGGAAACAGTTCATTCAAGTAGGTGACCACCGTTCTGATGAATCTAACCTCCAGTTATGGCGTACCTCAGGATCCGTGCTGGGACCGGTCCTCTTTTATTTTGTACACCACTCCATTGTCTAATGTTATCCACGGCCATTCCGTTTCACACGAAATGTTTGCGGATGATACTCAGCTGCTCCATTCCTCTGTCATCGATGACTACTCACCCCTTGTCTCTACTCTTCAATCTTGTACTTCTGATGTTGAGACCTGGATGTCAGCAAATAAGCTTAAATTAAACTGTGAGAAGACTGAAGCCAATCCGTTTTTCAAAGCAGTCACATCATGGCCCTGATCCGCTCCCTTCTTCTTTGACATTAGGTTCCAGCACTATTGAATTTTCAAACACTGTTTCGTGACCTTGGTGTTCTCCTTGATAGTGACCTCTCAATGAAGCAGCATGTCACAAAAACTTGTCAGTTAGCTTACATGGAACTTAAACGAATTGCTGCTATTCGACCCTATCTCACTGAAGACGCCACAAAAACTCTCGTTTCATCCTACATCCTTTCAAGGCTAGATTACTGCAACTGTGTTCTCCTTGGCTGTCCCTCAACTGTCATCCAACCACTCCAATGTGTACAGAACTCTGCAGCCCGTCTCATTTGCAAATCTCCTAGGACCCAACCCTGCAGCCCTCCCTGAAAAAGTTGCACTGGCTCCCCGTTGAAAAAAGAATCAAATACAAATGTTGTTGTCTTTGCTTCAAGATTTTCACTGGCGATGCCCCTGCCTATCTTTCCGATCTCCTTCAAGTTTATGTCCCATCACGAATGCTCCGCTCCTCCACTGACACCAGACCTTCCGCTTTCCCAGTTACCGTCCCCATCGTAAACAGCATGTGAACGAGCTTTTCATACGCAGCTCCCAAACTCTGGAATAAACTCCCCTATGACTTAAGACATTCTCAAAACCTTTTCTTCCTTCAAAAACTCCCTGAAAACCCACCTTTTCAAACAATATTAAGAAGACAGTTATTACTTGATAGTTGATTGACTCTTGTTGTCTCTGTGGGATCGCTAAATAGTTTGTGATTGTTGCGACTGTTGTGTATTGTGCGTCTATGCGTGAGAGTGTGTGTGCGCGTGGGAGAGAATGGGAGAGAGCCTTTGAGTCGTTTTTCAATGCATTTTCTTTACATTTGCAATTTGTATTTTTTTCTGCCTTTGTAAAGCGCCTTGTGCCGTGGAAGGCGCTAATATAAATCCCCATTATTATTATATTATTATTAAATCAGGTTGTTTGCCAGCGATCCGTTGCTGGGTGTAGGTGTGGTGAATTTTCAAAGTTAGGTACCCCCCGCTTTTTAAATGGCCGCCACGAATATAGAAAACGTCTTGTCTCAGTTTCTATTAGCTCTAGACATGTAACCATTACCTTCCATCCCATGTTATTGGTGTGAGAAATCTATTCCTGGTGCTTATTTCTGTTTGATGGTAATTTTAAAAGGTCAAAGGTCATTTTCAAGGTCATTTGTTGCAAAACTGTTACAAAGCTTAGCGTAAGCCATCTAAACAGACGATAGAGTACGTTAGATCAATTATTTTGACCACAAAGAATTCATTGTAGAGTTTATTGGACACCCCACTACCACCCTACAGTCAGAAGGTGAAAATGATTGTTGAATTTGGTGCCACTTTTGGTGAATGGTCAAAGTAAGTTACCAGCGAGAATTTTGCGCCCAGAACTGATCAACAAATATCAGGTTGGGTAATCGCTGCCTAGATAACAAATTAGTCACTCTCCCTACAACAGCTGTCTTGATTTTTGTTTCTCTATATCAAAGTACTTTTTGGATTTTCAGTGATGTTTCCATTTTTCTAATTTACTTTTTGGTTGAGTCTGTGTAGGTTCCCTACACAACTCAACCAAAAAAGAATAAAGCAAGCAATGGAGAAAAAGAAAACAGACGAGAAGCCTGTTCAGCTAACATCAGGCGCGTCAAGGGGCACAAAAAAGACATTTAGTGATCCTACATGCATTGTTCATTACCCCCGAACAAATCGGACACTAAAAGTAAGACCCTTATGTGAAACAAGTTTTCAAAAGATGAAAGATTCAGTTGCACTTCGACAGTTGCAAGAGGAGGTGAACTTGAAGCTACTAAGCATTGTTGTCAGGTGCCAGAACAGTACCTCCCTCACATTCATGGCTATCACAGATAGTGTTACCAGAATTTCACAAACACCGACCAAACTACTGAAACGAAAGCGCACATCTGATGAAGATCGACATCTACTTCTAAAAGGACTCGTACAGTTTTCACCGTCATCAAGTAGGGTCCTATTTCCCAGCAGATAAGTGTTTGTTTGTGGCAAGATGCGACTATACGGAAAAGAAAAGAAGAAAACCTTGTGAAGTGAGTGACAAAGACGCAGAAGCATCAATCAAAAGAGTGCTGAACAAAAGAAGGATGAACGAATTCTGGCAAAGGTGCAGGATGCAGACCTGGTGGCCAAGGAAGCCCACTATCAAAAATTCCTGTCGTAGGCATACACACATTCCGAGGAGGATCGAAGGCGACAGACTTCAAGTGGAGACACAAATGTGACAGAAGAACGGGCTGCTCATGCTGATGCATTTGCAAGCTTAGTGTTGCTATGTTCAAGACAGCATTATTGAAAGGGGTCATGTTGAAAGGATGACGATGCTGCACTGTCTCCATATTGCCGACAACTCTCTGAAGATTCAACGATCACTGTGAGATCTCCAGACACAGATGTCTTCATCCTTCTTCTCAAGTGTTGTATGAACGCTTGGTTATGTGAATGGGTCTAAAGCAGATCAAGGGAAAGAACCCAGCATCCCTTGTTGAGATGGATAGGAGTCTGGAAGGAAGGGAGGGAGCTACATCCGGGTCTCGGAATAAAGATGTCTTCACTGTTACACTGAGTGTTCTACTGTGTCTTGCGGGGTCGCATGCTTATACTACATGGTGGCAGCGATTGGAACCTAGCTGAAGAAGATGGCAGAGGAACAGAACAACGGTGCAGAGGGAGCGGGCCGGCCTCTGAATTTGCCCCTACCCAATAATTTCGACGGTACAGCAGAGAGTTGGACCAAATGGCGGGCCCGGTTTGAAAGATATCGTCTTTGCACTGGTTTGGGGACGAAACCAATCGTGAGCAGGTGTCGACATTCCTCTACAGTATGGGGGACGTCGCCGACGACTTGCTTATCATGATGAAAGTTGATGAAATGACGATTAGTTACGTCGATCTCGTGGCGAGATTCGACGTGCATTTCAACGCACGTAAGAACGTGATCACGGCAAGAGCCAAGTTCAACCGGCGCGTACAGATGAACGGTGAGTCGATTGACACATTTTACAAGATTTGCATCGACTCGCGGACGATTGCGAGTATGGGCAGCTTAGGGAAGAACTGATACGAGATAGAGTGGTAGTGGGGTGACGGACGATGCTTTGTCGGAAAAACTCCAAATGATGGCTGATCTTACCCTCAAGGACGCTATTCAGTCAAGTCGACAAGCAGAGGCTAGGAAGGAAGGACAGGCTGTGCTCAGAGGGAGAGCAGTCGACGCTATCGATCAAAGTCCTTCTTCCCAGAGACCCAAAACCCACAGGAATAGATATCAAAAAACCCATTCTAGTACTTCCCAATCCACCTCGACCCGGTCCCAAAAGGGTGGTTGCCCAAAGTGTGGACATGACCATCCAACGAAGCCTTGTCCAGCAAAGGGGCAGAAGTGCCACAACTGTAAGAGAGAGGGGCACTATGCAAGATTCTGTCAAAGAAAGGAAGTAGATGCAGTCGAAGAGGAGGAAGAAGAAGGAGATGCACTTTTTCTTGGCGGCCTAGAAGTGGACAGCATTGAACTGGATTGCTGGTTGGCCAAAGTGGCGGTCAACGGTAAGGTTACTACTTTTAAGCTGGACACAGGAGCGTCAGTTACGGCTGTCGGCAAGAAGGTAGTGGGCAACGTCAAGCTGCGACCGGCTCAGAAGAGACTGCGTGGACCAGGCAACACGCCGATTACAGTCATAGGTTGTGTCGACGCAACTCTGTCCTGTAAGGATGTGCAGATCCAAGAGATTCTGTACGTCATAGAGGAGCAAAAGGTACCTCTCTTGAGTCGTAGAGCGTGTGAGAGACTGGGCTTAGTGAAGCGTGTTGAGAGTCTGAACGCCAGAACGCTGAGCCAAGAATTTCCAGGCCTCTTTCAGGGTCTGGGAAAAATGGAGGGATCCTACAGCATCAGTCTGAGGGACGACGCCAAACCGGTGTGCCTGTATACGGCGAGGAAGGTGCCTCAACCACTCCTGGGGAAAGTGAAAGCGGAGCTGTCCAAGATGGAGGCCAACGGGGTTATCTCACCTGTCACGGAACCGACTGACTGGTGCTCGCGCTGGTTGTGGTCCCAAAGCCGAATGGGGAATTCGCCTATGCATAGACCTGACGAACTTGAACAAGGCTGTGCGCAGAGAAGTGTTCCCCATGGTGTCTGTGGAGGAGAGTCTTGCCAAGCTTGCGGGGTCGAGAGTTTTCTCAAAGCTGGACGCAAAGAGTGGGTATTGGCAGATACCCCTCGCGGAAGAATCTCGACTGTTAACGACTTTCGTTACACCATACGGCCGGTTCTGCATGAACCGGCTGCCCTTCGGCATATCCTCGCGCCGGAGATTTTTCAACGAATGATGACAGAGATTCTGCAAGAGATAGAGGGCGTCGTTTGTCACATGGACGACGTGCTGATCCATGCTCCCAACGAAGAGATACACGACAAGATTCTCAAGGAAACATTGAGACGACTGAAGGTGGCCGCGATCACGCTGAATGAGAAGTGTGAGTTTTCCAAAGACTCTGTCAAGTTTCTTGGACACATCATTGACGCGGATGGTGTGCGACCTGACCCAGCCAAAGTTGAGGCCATCACAATGTTCCCGCCCCCTCAGAACGTTACGGAACTGCAGCGATTTTTTGGGATGGTGAACTACGTCGCCAAGTTCATGCCAGGCATTGCACACAAGACAGAACCCCTTCGCCAGCTCCTACGAAAGGGGCAGGCCTGGACCTGGGACAAACCACAGCAGAAGGTGTTCGAAGAGCTGAAGAAGCTACTGTCATCGGATACTATCCTCGCCCACTATGCAACTGGCCGCAAGACGACAGTGGCAGCAGATGCGTCGAATGTGGGCATTGGGGCTGTTCTTTTCCAAGAGCAGTCTGACGGGTCGCGGCGTCCCATTAGTTTCATCTCGCGCACGCTCACAGACGCCGAGAAGAATTACGCCGTGATTGAGAAGGAGGCGTTGGCAGCAACTTGGCGGTTGAACGTTTCACACAGTACTTGCTGGGAATGGACTTCACGATCGAGACGGACCACAAGCCTCTGGTTCCGCTTTTGTCTAGTAAGGAAATTGTCAGTATGCCACCCAGGATCCAGAGATTCCGCCTGCGCCTCATGAGGTTCAACCCCACAGTCATTCATGTCCCAGGGAAGAACCAGGTCACCGCCGACACGCTGAGCCGCGCGCCGGTGGGGAAGCCGGAGGCAGACGACGTCAACTTCGTCGACGAGGTTGCAGCCATGGTCCAGAACACCATCCAGGTCCTGCCGGCATCATCGCAGAAGCTGCAAGCGATTAGAGAGGGCAGAAAGCCGATGAAGTCGTACAGCAAGTGAGGGACTACTGCAGGCATGGCTGGCCTGCATATGTTCCAGCCAACCCCCTCCTACAGCCGTTCTGGGAGAACCGTCATCACCTGACCCTGGCTGAGGACCTGCTGATGTACGACGAGAGGTTGGTGATCCCGGGCCCATGAGGCTGGAGATCCTGTCCCGCCTGCATGAGGGACATCTGGGCGTCCCCCAGAAGATTCTCTTTGATACAGGAGTCTCAAATAAGCGGAGACTCATTGACATCAAGAACGTTGCGCTGACTGTGGGCAAAGAGATCTGTTCCGTGTTACCTGCTGGCCATGCATTCAGCGGATGCGACACGACGAGTGTGTTTGTCAGGAAAGGGAAAATTGCCCCGATCAAGACCCTCAAACAGCATCCTGAGTATATCAGAACATTTGCTCAGCTTGGTGTCATGGCCCAAATTCACCCAACCGTCATGAAAGAACTTGAAGAGTTCACCTGTGTCTTGTACAGAGGGCAGGGTTCATGCACCAAAGACATCAACAAGCTTCGATATGAGACATTTCTAGAGCGATTCAACACCAGTGAAGAACTGCTGACCTGTAACGATGGTATGGACATGAGTCTGTTGCCACCATGCAGAGATTCTCTGCTCATGCACATTGAGAGAGTGAACTACCAGACACTCATATGGAACCATTCTCACGAGCCAAAGCCACCCACATCCCATCACCAGAGGGTCGTGGATGGCAAAAGACATCTGAAGGACTTGAAGTGACATGGACACGTGGCCTTCTCATACCTGCAGAGCTTGTGGATGTCCTAGTGGAGAATCCGCCCGCCCCAGAAGTTGATGATGCACCAGATTCGTTCAGCTTGACTGACTTTGACACTGACTTTGTGTTCATTGACAACGAGTAGCGGCTAGAGTACATCCTCTGTTTTCTGCCAATAATGAACGACTGACAGCAAATTACTCTTGTTGGTCATTCACGGTTACATCTGCTGTGTTTCAAGACCTTTTATCTTGTCAGAAAGGTACTGAAAGTTCACAAAGAGTGCCATTTTTAGCAATGATTCATTTAGCACCTTTCTCTTTGATAAGAATGATTTGATGCTTGAGATGACTTTCTTCTCAGACATGCTATAAAGAAAAGCTGTTCTGATTTTGTTATGACAGGCAGTACTGGAGTGTGTCTGCCAAAAGACCTGTGTGTTTTGTTATACTTGTTATCCCTAATCAAAGGGATGATAATTATTTAGTTGAGACATTTTCATTTTCTTCAAAACAATCATACATTGTATTCTATTTTAGAAAATTCCCACAGCGGAACAGTGAGAATTCGAAAGGAAATGAAGAAGTGAACACCTCAAGACAGTTAAATGATGCAATATACAGGAACCTCAATGCTACAACCATGCTGAACTGTGGATATGAAGCCTAATACCATTTTAGAGGGATCTTTTCATAGGAATAACCAGCTAAGAAATAAAAAGTACTTTGCCAGTAATTCAAAACTACATGGGTAGTTTGTGCCTTTTTATTTTATTTTTTTTCATTTAAGGGGTGGGGGGGGGGGGGGGGGGGGCATATCTGTCATCGTCATCTACTAAGTTGCTCTAGAATCTTGAAAGTAGCTGTAAATGATCTTGGTACTTTGGTCTTACATTAAATACACAAAAAACAGTACTTGTGATCGCTGTTTTTCTTGTATGGAAGTTGAAACCTTCAAATTTTGAGTAAAAGGATAGCGCGCATTGGAAAACAACAGGCCACAGATACGAGATGGTCCAATCTGGAAGAGTATAAAGTGTTTTCAGAATACAGGGACACTCATGAAGCCTGCCGCACATCATTTTACTGCCACCATTGGCCAACACGAGGAGAAAATGAACTTGTTGATATGATGGTCTGAGCGTTGTTTTTGTTTGACGTGGTAACTTTGACCAAGCGCTGCAGCCACACCCAGCAGAGTTCAGCTGGCAAACAAGCAGAAATAAAAAATGGCATGTCTCCAGCTACACACAAATCACTGTCTGCAAAATTCCCCGCTAGTGGGGGAGGGTTTCACCTCTTGGCTCACGGACTAACACACACACACACACACACACACACACACACACACACACACACACACACACACACACACACACACACACACACACAAGTAAAGCAGCAGTTCGCAAGGCGAAAAAAATATACCAGCGACATTTTTTGATGTCCGAAAAGCATACGATCAAGTTTGGCACACCTGCCTTCTCTATAAACTTAAACACATAGGCATAACAGGTAACACGTACAATTACATTGCCAGCTTTCTATCTAATAGGTTTATACAGGTAAAGCTTGGAAATTCACATTCAAACCTCAGACAGTTAAGTGTAGGTCTGCCTCAGGGATCAGTTATTTCTCCAATTTTGTTTAGCATCTTTTTAGCTGATCTTCCGAAAGACCTGTCCAAAGAAACCACTTTAGCTCAATTTGCTGATGATATTTTGTTTGTGGATGAAGGCGTCAGTGAAACGTAAAACTCCAGTCAGGGCTTTGAACTATACAAAGAAAGTGCATCAACGTGAACTTGATGAAATCAACAACTTTATGATAGAAAATGGACTAACATAATCATTGGAAAAACAAAAAAAATCATGCTGTTTAATTCAGGCTATGTCCCTAATATATCACCTGAATTCACGATTAAAATAATAATGAATACTTATATAGCGCCTATTCTCGGCTAGAGGCCAAGCTCTAAGCGCTTTACAATCCACACTCATTTACACAACGGGCTGCCTACCTGGGTAGTGCCGACTGAAGAGCTGCCAGCTAGCGCTTCATTCAGTCGTTTCCCGTATCATCCAGTCAGTATCGTTCAATATTGATCACTCATTTCCCTTACTTCCTTCATTCTTTCCATTTCTCACGCAGGGTGCATGCTATGTGTAACGTGTCATCCATACCAACGGCCAAACTGGCCTACTCTTCCGAAAGTTGGTGATGGTGTGCAAGATGTTATGCATGCGTTCACACACGGAACCTCGGTTTATAGTCTGTAAGGGAAAATGGAGTCAGAACCAATGTTAACTCCGAGGGAAAAATCCCCCTGTACCGAAACGCCCCGGCGGAGGTTCGAACCCGCAACCCCAGGATCACCAAGATTACGAGTCAGGCGCTCTACCAACTGAGCTATTCCGGCTCTCGGATTAATTGTGCAATCATAAAATATACACAAATTGTCAAATTTCTTGGCGTCTACCTCACTTCAAAACTTTCGTGGAATTACCACATCGACTACATAACAAACAAAGCTAGAAAAAAATCTGAACTTTTTAAAGGTAATAAGCAGACAGCACTGGGGACAGGACACAAAGGCGCTAATATCTCTCGCTACCTCCCTTGTACGTTCACGGTTGACGTATGGCCAGGAGGTTTTTTTCAGCGCTCCAGCGAACTTGTTAAAGAAACTGCAGAGCATAGATTCCAAAGCTTACAAACTTGCTCTGGGTGTACCAATACACGCGTCAATTTGAGGAACTTACAGAGAAGCAGGTGTTCTACCCCTCGATGAACAAAGAAAAGCCTCAGCTGCGAAATGTATCCTTAAAACTTCTGCTTATGAAACATTTTTCAAAAAGAAACAAATCTTAATTCTAAAACCGATTTTACAAAAAGAGCTAGAACAATACACTCACTGAAGTCCATAAAAACATTTGCCTCAGATATTATCTGTAATACAGAGCTGAACTGGAAAAATGTTGCAATTAAATCTTCTTTTCTCCACTTCCAGAATGGGAACAACATCAACCAATATTTGACATTGATCACACAGATTTATCCAAAAACCATCCCCCTAATCAGTTAAAGTGTTTAGTTGATTCACACTTGGAAAGCAAGTATACAGACTATCCAAAGGTATACACCGATGGATCAGTTCTTGATGATGGAAATACTGGTGCAGCTTTTTGTAATACCCTCATTAAAAAAAAAACAGAGAAACGATACAACATTGGTAAACATTATTCCATTTTTAGTGCTGAACTTGTAGCCATACTTATGGCATTAAATTACATTGTAGATCTTTCGACGGATACATGCAAAATCTTATTCTGTGTGGACTCAAAAGTCTGTTTTACAAGCCATTAAATCCCGAGGCATGAAAAATCGACTAGAAATGACTCTTGAAATAAAACATATCATTCATGAGTTGTCTCTAAAGGGTACCAGTATTACCTTTTGCTAGATTCCCTCTCACTCCAGAATCACCCCCAAACTTGTGGGCAGATCATGCGGCTAAAAGGGCAGCAAAAAATGTAGAAGGATCACAGCATCTCGACATTCAACTAGATCTGCACGAATTTAACCAGCGCATAGAAAAAGTGTCTCAAAATCAGGTTGCTGAACTGCAAAAAAAAAAACAACAAATAGTCAGTATTACCAGCACTGTGTACAAGTAAAGAATGCAGCGAATCCGAAATCCTTTTTAAACAATTTATCTGTCATGCATTCCAGACATGTTACTAGTTTGCTGTATAGGTTCCGATTAAATGCTTTTAGAACAAAGTATTCTAAAAATATACATTGCTTATGTGGCAAACAAATTACTGTAAACCACCTACTTCTTCACTGCCAAGGAGTTAGGCACTTTGTTCCTAAGATAAAGTTAGCAGATCAATTGTCAGCCAGTGCACCATTATCCACTGAAAATATTTTAAATAATTACTCATTACTTT
This sequence comes from Conus ventricosus, assembly GCA_018398815.1. NCBI lineage: Eukaryota > Metazoa > Mollusca > Gastropoda > Neogastropoda > Conidae > Conus > Conus ventricosus. The sequence continues at coordinate 93,468,380 of CM031607.1, forward strand.
GCGAGTTCTATGAAATTTTTAATTCCGGTCCACTTGGTATCTATCTCTGATGTACTTTAAACTAAAATTGTTGTGTTGTACGACATTGATAAAAAAAAAGAGTTACGATTATATGATATATATATAGTTATCCCCCCACCCCCACCCCCCACTCCCTTCCTCTATTCCGTCCTCCTTTCCACCCTGATGTCCCCATCCCCACTCGCAAACTTTCCCTCCCACCACCCCCCCACCTGCATTATGCTTCAACCCTACTAAACTTGTTACATTTGATATACTTTAATTCCACCGATCAACATACACTAAAGGCTAGATAAACGACCAGGATAAACGAATATCTACCTATCTTACCACCCATCCCAACCTTCCCCTCTTGTCCCTAACACAGTCCCCTCTCTCTTGCACACACACACACACACACACACACACACACACACACGCGCGCGCGCGCGCGCGCGCGCGCGCGCACGCGCGCTCGCATGCACACTCACACACGCACACACACACACCACACACACACACAACACACACACACACACACACACGCACGAACGCACGCACGCACGCACACAAGGACACACACATACGCACACACACACACACACACACACGCACACGCGCGCGCGCGCGCGCGCGCTCGCATGCACACTCACACACGCACACACACACACACACACACACACACACACACACACACACGAACGCACGCACGCACGCACGCACACAAGGACACACACATACGCACACACACACACACACACACACACACACACATACACACACACACACACACACACACACACACACACATGCACACACACCACACACACACACACACACACACACATCATTCGTGGTTTTTTTTTTCTTCGTTTATACTACTTATAGTGAATAGACGTTAAACTGAAGAACACACACACACACACACGCACGCACGCACGCACACACACATGCGCGCTTGCACCCCCCAACCCCCCCTCCCCCCCACACACAGATGAAAGTATACATGGATACGCAAGCACACACACGCGCGCGCGCACACACGCGCGCGTGCACACACACACACACGCGCGCGCGCGCGAGAGCGCATGCACGTACACACACATACACTGCATGCACGTACGCATGCCCACACACACTCGCGCACATACATACACGCACGCAAGCATGCACGTACGGCCCACATTCGCAACAAAAACTAAAGCTACGTGCAGGTGGAACCGAGTAGATTTACTCTTTGAAAACTATCCAAGTGGAAATACGAAGGAACAGAGTGTTTGAAGGGCTGCTCATTCTTACGGGCAGACTAAGTAGTAATGAGAACACGTCCACAATCACATGTGTTTACTGTTACTTAGCAACACTGATTCATTTGTTTACGGTCATTTCCGGCCTTGTTTGATAGTGTTGAATTTTAGCCAATCAATGCGGAGCTCTTTTGTTTTTGTGATACTATTGTTTTCGGCTGCAGCGTCCAAACGTTAGGCCCAGACGGTAAGCTAGCAAATATTAACAAAAATCTCTGATAAACAGTAAATAAGTGGGGTATGTTTTGCTCCCATAAGGAAACCTAACACAGAGTAACTTTTATTCAAGACTGGTACTGCCTTTTAAACTTGAATAAAGTCAGACAAAATACATAGACGAACAATCTAATAGTGGGGGAAAAAACAAGCGCAGGCCAACAACTGAACTGTCGGGCAAATATTTGGACTTGAGGGGAGGGGAGCCTGAAGATGGAGAAACTGCGAAAATGAAATTTATAAAAAAAAAAAAAATAAAAAAAAAAATTATGTTACAGATATGAAAACTCTTCACTAGCTGCATAAGGAACCATCGCAATCCCTTTTGAAGGCAGATATATTTGTATTGCCTGCTCCGAGGCCTTTCGCCCGCTGGATCGGGACTCATCAAGGAGACACGGCTGGTTGTGTCTGCGCTCCCGGCGTCAAATAGAGACACACCACAGTCCATAATACTGTGGTGTTCTCACCACCATGGGTGCAAAAAAGAATCCAATAGCACCCCCAGAGCAGCCAGCGAAGAGTAGTAAATGCAACCAAACGAAAGTGTGGGGAGGAAAAAAAGTTGTTGTAAAACTAAAGACATTAATGCAAGTAATATAAAATGCAGGGGACAGTCTTTGAACCTACGCCTGAGGATCCACCCAAAGATGCAAGGGAGATCAAAAGACAAACACACAGACGGACAGAAACAAATACAAATAACCTCAATTTAATCAAAGCAAAATCGGAAATGAAATGAGGTAGGGAACAGTAAACGATAAACAGTAAATAAGTGGGGTATGTTTTCTGAGGCTGTGTGTGGTTTTAGCAAAGAAGATCCAGGGAAGCAACCAGTTCAGGATAATTATCAGACATAAATACTCAATAACTTGCCCTTGTTTATTCATGTTCAAATGAAGTTGGCGCTGGTAATAATCAGTCTTGCACTTTGCAGTGTTGGCGAAAACTTCAAAGTTTTCTTAAAACTTTTAACTAGAATTGTAGTTGGGGCATTACAAACATATGTGAGTGTAGGCTTGTTGAATTCTCAGAACCACGATTATTAAACCCTAGTTAACTGAAGAACTGTAAGTAGATTCTTTTCAGAACAACAGACGGTTTCTTACCCATCTTATCCTCTTGTAAAATGATTTATTTTTACTCCCCACTAGAAGCTGGCAGCATTCAAATATCAGGAGAGATTGATGTCGCAGGCTTTAAGACATGCCACTTACACTTTGTTATATTTTTCAAACCATAGGCAATGTGATTTTCCTTCCAAGTGTAGTTTAAACCTGAATTGCATACATGGTGCTGTCAATTTTAATGATCATTTACATGTATCAAGATAAAGGAAATAAAAGTATTGGCATACATTTCTGCCTCCAGTTACTCAAAGCAGCCCCTGAGAAACAAACCACAAGTCTAACCATCTCAGACCTTACTTTTGCAAGATTAGAAAGACCCTGTAAAATGTGTCATGAAAAGAGAAGTTCGTAACTCGCGCACAATATGCCAAGCAAGGAGCCTTGGCAGTTCCAAACCGTTAGTGTCCTGTGGAAAATGAAAAGGTGGGGTGAACTAGTCTGGCCATGTGGAGATTTGTTAAATTTGTACAATTGTTTGATCGAATCTGGTCATGCAAAGATTTATCAAATTTGTGCAGTTTTTCAATCAAGTTAGGCCATAGGCAGATTTGTGAAAATTGTACACTGTCGCTGGCCTTAAAATTGAACACATAATTGTTCGTCCACCTTTTTCCAATCCTCCATCTGCTTTAACCTCCACATAATAGCTTCACAGTCCACCCCCTCTAGCCCCCCTTTTTTAAAATGAATTTTCTGTTTATTGAAACAGGTGACCATGTGCACAGCTTTTCACTGTACATCCATGTTAACTGCTGGAAACCGCAGAGTTCGTACATACATAGACATGGTTATAAGGTTCAGGTTCACTCAGTTAAAAAGAAAACAAACAGAAGCAGACAGCATCTGTTGCTCCATGTACTATGCATGTATAATACAGTCTCAGTGGTTTGAGTAAAACATGAAGTGCAATCAATGTTGCAGTGTGTGTGTGTGTGTGTGTGTGTGTCTGTGTCTGTGTCTTTGTGAAACTGACTGGTGTCCAAACTAGCATCAAATTACGTTAACAAATGAATCAGTGTTGAAAATGAGCATCAGCATTATACTCGATAACAGTATGCCATTTATGATATAAAGCACAGTTAATTATCTAAGCTCACCAGTAAATGAACCTCAAAAGTTAAATCTGTTGATAATCAAAGTGAGGCAGATGGTCAAACATTTTTCTCATGATACTTGATATACTCATTGTCAAAATCAAATGCATGTTTTCTGAAAACAGCAACCGTATATATATAGTGAAGACTGTGAATGGTAACCAAGGGAAGTAAGTGTGATTGTACTAGTCTAAGTTGCTCAGCATTTAGTTGTCTACCCTATTTTAGTAACGCTAGATTGAATAGAGGCTAGTGGTTAAATGTTTATTATGTGTTGTGCTGAGGTTGCAAACATTGCAGACGTTAACAAAAAATGTATTTGCTGTCATTGTTGTAAAATCTGAAAACACTAATGAGAGAAGTGTTTTTTATTTTTGCAGTTGTAATTCTGCTGACGCTACGAAAGGATGTGTGGGTTTGATGGTTATTGATACTGTTTCAAGTCTGCAGACACTAACAAGAGGTGTATATATATGTCGCAGCCCCCCTTGGTCTGTGAGGAGAGACAGGAGGGTGGGCCACTTTTCCCGCATCAACTCAACTTCAGCTTCCAGCTTCTGCTCTTTTCGCCTTTTTTCCATGCCAACAGGGACGAGGATAGACCATCATTTCTCTAGTTGGTGCCGTATGGTGGTTCTCTTTCGTCAGATTTGGCAGTCTCTCTCTGACAACTCAAACATTTGAAACCCAAGGTATGTGTGTGATGGGTGGTTCACAGTGGTGAGAATTGACAGTAACTGTACTGTGGTGTGGTGATGCTGTCGTTGTTACTAATCTTTGTTGGGAGCAGGGAGGTGTCACCATTTTTTTTTATTGTGTGTGTTTGTGTGTATATATGTGTTTTGTGAATGTGTGATTGTTGCTATGTCAGAGGAGTTTTTCTACAGTTTTTAGTTGTTTACAACTTTATTTTTTGCTGACATTCAAATGGCCCTGTAAGGGTGGGTGGACAGATGCACCATGGGTGACTGTAATTCTTGGGACCTGCGTTCATAAGAGGATGCACTACGGTCTAGTCCTCACTGTGTATGTGTGTGAACTATATCTTGTAATTCTTGGGACCTGCGTTCATAAGAGGATGCACTACGGTCTAGTCCTCACTGTGTATGTGTGTGAACTATATCTCTTATTGTTTTGTCAGTCTCAGAAGTGGTGAACCAGAGTTTCAGATTGTGGGTATACCCGGGTATCCATAACATTAGCACACACACACAAGAAAACTTGACACAATTATGTTAATCAGATGTACACATCAGTTAGCTGAGGCCAGCTCAGTCAGACAAGTCACGCATAGTGTTTATTACTGACAGAAGTCCCAGTGCAGAAAGAAAGACCTGTAGAGAAGAACACAGCTGCCAGCCCTCCTGAATTTCTTTTTTTCCTGAAGATTGCCTGATTTAGAAGTTGTTCCCAAAATTCCAAATTTTGTGGAAAAAAATCCAGAATTTCAAAATTCTGTTTGAAGATATAGGGTTAAGGGGGTCATTTTTTAATAGGGATGATAAAGTGTTTCAAAATCACCCTAATGATATATGTGTATGCTGGCCGTTATATCTATGGAAAATGCATTTTTTTCTTTAACCCTTCTTTTGTCAACTGAAAACATGAAGAGTTTAGAAAGGCTTTTAAGTCAAAAGCAGAACTGCCTCCTTTTGAGCTCACCCCAACTTCCTTCACCCTCATGGCTTCATCTCTCTGGAAAAGTTCACCTCATGATCATCATCACTCCTCTTTGCCTAAATCTTCTAAAACTGTCTTGAAAATGTATTTAAAAAAACAAAACAAACCTATCTGTTGATGCCATACGCTCACTCGTGACATTTAGTTATGGAGCATAAAAAGTAAGGTGTATGTGTGTGTGTGTGTGTGTGTGTGTGTGTGTGTGTGTGTGTGTGTGTGTGTGGTGTTTCTCTGTGTGTGTGTGTGTGTGAGATAAGATATATAGATGTGTTCTCACTTTAGCCTTTTTTTTCCTTTTGGTAGATGTTTGATGTATTGATATGCAGTAAGTTTAGTGTAAAGGGACTTCGATCTTCCTGTCATGGAGGAAAGCGTTCGATAAAAGTCAATTATTATCATTATTGCTGTCATTATTCATTATGCCCGTGGCAAACAGTGAAACACCCACAGCTAGACTTGGAGCAGGGAGATCTGGGGAGGAAGTTGGAGGAGGAAATCACCGATGATGGCAGACAGAAGAAAGGCAGAGAACTGGTCTGTGAGAACAGGCCCAAGACAAGGAGACAGGGGGCCCAGGGATTGTGGAAGGAGGACAAGAATGGTGGGGAGGGTGGCAAAGCTTGGTCCAAAGCCTATTACAGCCTCCCCAAGCTGGGAGAGATGATTGGATCTGATCCCCTCTTCATGGGGATTGCAGGGGGAAGGAGAGGAGCTGGGAGGGAGGGAGGGACAGGATAGGGGTGGTGGGTCTATTTGGGGATCCCAGGAAAAGGTCCCTCACTCAGGTAGGATTAGTGTCAGGAATGCTGACATTCAGTTGGCCTATGTTGTTGATGATTTTGTTTCTGCGTGTTTCTGTTGGGTTTTTTTAAAATCACGTTTCTGACTTTACCCTCTATTTTACTCCCACTCCCCATCCCTCTCGAGGTTGCCACTCTCGCTGCTTCCACATACCACCCTTTTCGCCACAGTCCCTTCATTCCGCTTTTCAAATTTTGTTTTTGAATTTGGTTGAATCTGATGAAACATTTATTAGAGCATACATCATTTGTGTGATTTTCTTTCTTATTTAGGACTGAGATGTATAACAACCTGAATCTGTGTAATCACCTTGTTTCAGGCGTACATGTGTGTGTGTGTGTGTGTGTGTGTGTGTGTGTGTGTGTGTGTGTGTGCGTGGTGTGGTGTGGTATGTGTGTGTGTGTGTGTGTGTGTGCATGCGCGAATGTGCACATGTGTTTGTGCATGTGCATGTGTGTGTTTGTGCATGTGTGCACACGCACTTGTATGTGTGTGTGTGTGTAGGGCGCGCGCACATGTGCGCATGCATCGCAAAAACTTTAGGGTTAACTTTCCCAAATGATTATAAGCTCTGGCATAATTAAACTTGACATTAAGAAAAACATAGATGAGATCTTTCCCCCCCCCCCCCCCCCCCCCCCTTTCTCTTCTGCCTCCTCCCCCCACGGTTGTGAATGTTGAGGGGATCTTTCAATATGAATTGTAAACCCACCTTCTGGAAGTTCAGGGGCTGATGTCTTCTGTTCTGTCAGTCTTTGACTCTACCTTTAAAAATCAAACAAACAAAAACAAAAAAATTATACCTTTACTGTCAGTGTCATCCACTGTTGTGTGTGTGTGTGTGTGTGTGTGTGTGTGTGTGTGTGTGTGTGTGTGTGTGTGTGTGTGTGTGAGTGAGTGAGTGAGTGAGTGTGTGTGTGTGTGTGTGTGTGTGTGTGTGTCTGAGAGATTGAGAGATAACAGTGCCAAAGACCCACTTTCAGACACTTAGATGGTTTGATCATTTTTTAAATCTTTGAGTTTGTTCATGCGTATTCTTTCCTGCCTCTCCCCCGCCCATTTCTCTCTTACCTCCTTCACTTTTTGTTTGTTTGTTTTTCTTTCATGACTTTTTTGTTCATTCCATTCCTTTTTTCCCCCATCTATTGCTGTCTCATCTTCTCTGCCACTTCAGTGGCATCGCCCTCATGCCACTTCTTCCAGCTCCACATCCACCATCATACCTGGCTTGTCCCTCCTCAGCCCCAGCACTAACAACCCACAGGAAGCAGTTGGTATCCAGTTGTCATGAGGCCACCCACCAGAGGAGACACTGCAGTGCTACCGAGTCACTTGGATGGTGTTCAGTGGTGCCGGTGTTGATCCAACATACACTGGACACCACCTACTGAACCTTACTGATGGCAATACTTGCTTAGTCGTGGAGCCAGTGTGAGTGAGCCTCCCTCCTCCAGAGAGTGCAGCAGCCACATCCTTCCAGCAACAGTTCCCAGGAACTTGCAGATGCAGTGACCTCGACATGAACTTAGCAAGGGCACAGAGGTGGAGAGGAAATTGAAACTGAGGTCACGTGAGAATAGCGCGTGAAGGACCACAGACTTTGAGATTTCCATTCTTTCTACCCGACCTACCCGATCCCATCCCTACAACCCCACCGCCATCTCTACCATCACTTTTTTTCATACAGTATTTTCACTCATTTTCTTTCTTGAAACTTACTATTTGTATTTTCTTTTCACGTGCTGCTATAGAGGCATGTCCATACAGTTCTTCTTCTCAAACAACTGCTTGTTTGTTTGTGTGTTTGTTTTATAGTGGTGACTGATAGATGCAGAAGTTTAAGTTCTACCTTCCCACTGCTGCCATCCCCATCCCACCCCCTTCTTCCCCCTTAACCACCTCTTTCCTTCACCCATGCCTCCTTCACCTCCACCTAAGAAACACACATGCACACACACACACGCACGCACGCACACACACGCATGCACGCACGCACGCATGCACGCACGCACGCACGCACGCACGCACGCACGCACACACACACACACACACACACACACACACACACACACACACACACACAGAAGGGAAAGTAAAGCCAATCACCTCGATCATGATCTGTGAAGTTCTGGTCTCAAAGCAACTAAACAAGGAACACGGTGACACAGTTTGACCCACTTACTGCTCCTCACATTTGTCCTCTGTCCTATCAAGGTCTTAGAAGTCGGAGAGCAACAATAGCAGGCTGGCTTTTCTTTCATGAGCACGGTATCAGGAAAATGGGGGTCCAGATTATGAGGGCTTGGGATCGGAGCATTATTGATAGGAATGCTAGGCGTAAGAGGATAGAGTTCACTTCTGTTTGATGTGGGTCACCCTCTTCACTTTCTCCATGCGTGGATCAGGAACAGTGTGTGTAATAGATAATGACAGCGGCGGGGAGGGGGTCATGGGAAGGGAGAGAGAGAGCTGGTGTGGGGTAGTGAGTAGTAAGGTGAATTGGAGATTTCCCTGCATCTACCTGGATGTTTTGCTTCCCATTTCTCTCTTGTTGACAGTGAAGGAAAGAGTAGAGGTGGATACACACATGCATGCACACACGCATACCCACCTGCATGCGCGCGTGCCCACACAAACACACACACACACACACACACACACACACACACACACACACACACACACACACACACACACACAGAGACTCTCTCTCGCTTACTCACTCGCTCACATTGGTTAGTATTTTCACAGTGAAAATATATGTGTGAAGAAAACGGTTATGATGTGAGAATGTATCCTCCTGCTTTTGATGCCACTAAGTATGTCATGAGTTGAAAAAAAAAGGAATCAACCTCCCAATGACCACAGTATGCCGCGTGCAATGAAAACAGTTGTGACAGTATCTGTAAATCAGCCTTACACCATCAATGTACTCCACACAACATTTCAGTGCATATGCGCATACGGTGGAAATACATTTTTCATGATTTACAGCAATTATGTTCAGAGAGATTAGCAGAATGGTACAACAGCATGCCCAAAAGTAAGGAAACAATATTGAACAACAAAAGTAATAATTTCAGGTGAGAACTTTGACTTTTCATACAGGTGTTGTTTTTTGTTTTGTTTGTTTTTGACCAGCTGCGATGGTGCAGTGCTTAGCATTGCAGGTTGGGAGGTCACTGGTTCGAGTCCCATTGGAGCCATTCAGTTGCTGGATTTTTTTTGGCCGTGGCTGGTTCTGTTCTAGAGTTGTGTGTATTCAAGATGGGCATGAATGGGAAGACTGGAACCATACACTCGAGTTTCATCCACATAATGGAAGCATTTCTGGAACTGTTGCTCAGATTTCCTGACCAGCACTACAAGTATGTATTTCACAGGTCTGGTTGATACTGGAAAGTGCTATGAAGAGAAAGACAGAGTACAGTTTTGTCATGCAGTCTATTTCACAGGTCTGGTTGATACTGGAAAGTGCTATGAAGAGAAAGACAGAGTACAGTTCTGTCATGCAGTCTATTTCACAGGTCGGGTTGATACTGGAAAGTGCTATGAAGAGAAAGACAGAGTACAGTTCTGTCATGCAGTCTATTTCACAGGTCGGGTTGATACTGGAAAGTGCTATGAAGAGAAAGACAGAGTACAGTCCTGACATGCAGTCTATTTCACAGGTCGGGTTGATACTGGAAAGTGCTATGAAGAGAAAGACAGAGTACAGTCCTGTCATGCAGTCTATTTCACAGGTCTGGTTGATACTGGAAAGTGCTATGAAGAGAAAGACAGAGTACAGTCCTGTCATGCAGTCTATTTCACAGGTCTGGTTGATCCTGGAAAGTGCTATGAAGAGAAAGACAGAGTACAGTCCTGTCATGCAGTCTATTTCACAGGTCTGGTTGATCCTGGAAAGTGCTATGAAGAGAAAGACAGAGTACAGTCCTGTCATGCAGTCTATTTCACAGGTCTGGTTGATCCTGGAAAGTGCTATGAAGAGAAAGACAGAGTACAGTCCTGTCATGCAGTCTATTTCACAGGTCTGGTTGATCCTGGAAAGTGCTATGAAGAGAAAGACAGAGTACAGTCCTGTCATGCAGTCTATTTCACAGGTCTGGTTGATACTGGAAAGTGCTATGAAGAGAAAGACAGAGTACAGTCCTGTCATGCAGTCTATTTCACAGGTCTGGTTGATACTGGAAAGTGCTATGAAGAGAAAGACAGAGTACAGTCCTGTCATGCAGTCTTATTTCACAGGTCTGGTTGATACTGGAAAGTGCTATGAAGAGAAAGACAGACTACAGTCCTGTCATGCAGTCTCAGACCAGAATGGAACTTCAAAGCATCATCTTCATTATCCTCACTCTCATTGTCCATCATTGAAAAAAAAAAATCCATTGGCTTTCACTGCCATGTCCAGTTTTGAATTTTTTCCCCTACACCATGCCTGCTGTGAGTGTGAGTCAGTGTCAGGGTTTTTCTGTATCTGCAAAAATTCACAGGAGCTGTCATCAGAAGGATTGGGTCGTGCTGTCTTTATGGGACTCGGGAGGGGGGGGGGGGGGGGATTGATAGGTGGTGTTTGGCATATCTTGGACCAGAATAGGCAATGCTGAATGAGAGAAAATGAGCTTTCATGAAGAACACATTAATTATGGGCTTTTTTTAAAGCTGGTAATCTCTCATGTGTATAGGACAGGATTATCCATTATTTTTTGTCCCAGATCCGTTGACCCTTTCCTAGTGCCTTGATCTTTGGTTTGACCTGTGGGACGGGAGGTATTGCATACTAAACACAGGCAA
>CM031607.1:93483541-93494226 GCA_018398815.1 Conus ventricosus
TCTTTTATGTCTCAATTGTTAGGATGTTAGAAGACCGTAGAGAGTTCATAGGTGAAGGTGAGAGTCTTGACATGATTTATAGCGATTTCTGTAAAACATTTTTTTTGTCCCATATGAAGATATACTACAATCGTTGTCCATATATGGGTCAGATAATATGTAAAAATGGAATTCAGACATTTTGACCCATAGCACACGGAACATGAGGATGAATTAGTCCTGATCTGGATCTGGATCTGGATTGGTACGTCGCTGACATCCATTTACTGGCATAGGCGCGACGGTGGGGGGTGCGCAGCGTGATGATATTATCGGCTTCTGGCTTTTGCCAGAGCCGACTTGAAACTGTCGACTGACTTTTGGTGGACGATGTTATCGTCGAGGTGGTTCCACTCAGTTATTGTCTTTGGGAAGTATGAGTTACGGTACTGATCGGTGTGCGTTTCAGGAATGCAGTAGCACCTATCATTGTTTCGTATGTAGTTCTCCACTGGGTTTTGTGTCAGGTACGTTCTGTTGTCTCTGGTGGAGCGGATGCGTCGTCCTGGTTTTTGAGGTGTGATAAAGTCACTCGGGTGATCGCTGGCACCAGACGCTCAACCACCCTGTAAAAGAATCCCAGCCGTAGTTGAAGCCGCCGTTCTTGGAGTGTAGTGAGCTCTTGTTTTCTTAGCAGACCCGTGGTCGAGCGGTAGTCCTTAGCTATGAAGCGCACTGCATTTCTTTGTACGCGCTCCAGCATGTTGATCTCTTGCTGATCTTCTGAAATGACTTAAGTAGTATCCGTCCATGTCTCCGGCTCCCCTATATTTATTTATTTATTGTTACAATATTTATAAACACATTTCCATAATTATTATGTGGAAAGTATTGTAAAAAAAAAAAAAAGAGAGTTCTAATGATACAAAGATTTTCAACATTTATGACAAAAAAAGCGGTGATTTGCAAAGTGATTTAAATGCGCTTCAGGCTGGTCAGGAAAGTATTGTTAAACGTTTACAACAGTTGTGGTGAAAAAAAATTCACAGCGATTTAAACGCAGTATAGGCATGGTCTGAATAGTCAGGTTTGTATTATGAATATTTAAATGTCAGGTTCTGCCTATTGATTCTGCATGCTGGATACGGAAACGGGATTTGTATTTGTATTTGGGATTGTATCTGTCAAGACACAGTTGATGGTTATTGAGAGGATGCAGAGAAGAGCCAAAAAAAACCCCCAAAAACCTTTTGTGTTTGACTTACTGTACCGTGAACGATGAAGACACTTCGACTTATCCTTTTCGATGTACAGCTGGTTTGTAGGCGATTTCATTCAACTATATCTAAAATGATTTATGACATTGATGACGACTTTTCAAAGATTTTATTTTCATTGGCAGTTTCATGCAGCAAACTAGGCTTTTTAATACGAAACTGTTAATGAACTACGATCGAACCAGCATGAGAACATTCACTTTCAGTAACCGATTTTTTTTTTTTTTTTGAATTCCGTGCGAAATCAAAGGATACTTCCGCCTTCTCATTATCGGCTTCGGTCGGTCACCAGACTACACAAATCCACTCCTAATCAGTCGCACCTCGAGTCCCAGGTGAATGAAATCAAAGTTAACGAACTCACACACACACATGCACGCACATACGCACATCGCCGCACAGATGCGCGCGCACACTCAGAGAGAGAGAGAGAGAGAGAGAGAGAGAGAGAGAGAAGGTTGAGAGGGGTATTTTCATAAAGGAGCAAATGAATAAATAAGTAAATTTAAAAGAAAAGGTAATCGAACAAAGGAAGACTAAAGGACGAACGAATGAGGCCCAAACTGAATCAGCTGTAGGTCACGAACTGAATCAACTGTAGTCACGAACTGAATCAGCTGTAGGTCACGAACTGAATCAACTGTAGTCACGAACTGAATCAGCTGTAGGTCACGAACTGAATCAACTGTAGTCACGAACTGAATCAACTGTAGGTCACGAACTGAATCAACTGTAGTCACGAACTGAATCAACTGTAGGTCACGAACTGAATCAACTGTAGGTCACGAACTGAATCAACTGTAGTCACGAACTGAATCAACTGTAGGTCACGAACTGAATCAACTGTAGGTCACGAACTGAATCAACTGTCACGAACTGAATCAACTGTAGGTCACGAACTGAATCAACTGTAGGTCACGAACTGAATCAACTGTAGGTCACGAACTGAATCAGCTGTAGGTCACGAACTGAATCAACTGTAAGTCACGAACTGAATCAACTGTAGGTCACGAACTGAATCAACTGTAGGTCACGAACTGAATCAGCTGTAGGTCACAAACTGAATCAACTGTAGGTCACGCGGGAGAGCTTAGACATCCGTCAAGGTTCAACAGTCCTTTGTTCGCCGGATCCGGGCTGTCCGGATCTGCACCAGATCGTACATATTCGTCGATATCATTTCATCTGATACACGCGTTTCTTGTGTGTGTGTGTGTGTGTGTGTGTGTGTGTGTGTGTGTGTGTGTGTGTGTGTGTGTGTTTGTGTGTGTTTATGAAGATCCGAGCTTAATTTCTGGAGGAATTTACAAAAAATGTAATAAAAAAAAAGCTATATCAGGCAGTGTTAAAGAAAGAAAAACAAAAAACTAAAACAAAAAGAAAAAAGAAAACAAGAATCCGCCCTTTGATCCGTATTTGCCCCAAAGTATAGTGGTCCATCCATGGGCCATATTCAACCTTTCCACCAACTTTCGTTGAAAATCTTTTGTAGAAGTTTTTCACGCAGCCCTGCTGAGTGACATACAGACAAAAAAAAACAGCCATCCAATAGATCTATGCTAGTGAAAACGTAGCCTATATAAACTAAGTGATAGACTCGACCTAAATCGAGCAGCCGGAACCCACCTCACACTCGGTGAGAGATCACAGTGATATTTCTCAACTACTTTTCATTTTCTTTCTTTCTTTTTTTGTTTTACGGGCATCGACCCATACTGGCGTCTAGAAGCAACATACTTCGGGTCAAGCCACTGGCAATGTTTCTGTTATTTTCAACTCGTTAGAGATGGGGCGCAAGTTCGAGCGGTTATCGATTATTTACTTCGATTGTGAGACAATGAGCACGCAACACTGAGCGAAGGGGTCCCTGTGACGTGCAGCGCCACCATCCGATACTGAAGGAGATAATTTCAGAAATGTTGTTTTTTTTCCCCGGAAAAACGGTTATTGTCTTTCAAGAACACAATGACAATACCTACTTGTCACAGAAAAAAACAACATTTACTACCGTCACCAAAGATGTTACGTTTTCATTCACGTCATTTTGCTGGTTTGTCTGCCAATCTGTCTATCTGTTCGCAAAATTACGCAGAAACTGCCGAGTTTGAACTCGCCAACAGACTTCACGAAACTTTGTGGAAGGTGGAATAGGGCCCCAAGGACGAACTCTGAATTTAGTGCGGATTCAGGACGTGTGTTGGCGGATGTCTGTGCTCCCCGGATTAATGCCCTTCAAGACATCATTGTTTCCCTGACAAATGCCAACATCACACCTGTCTTCAAGAAGGGAGAAAGATATAACGCAGCCAACTACCGTCCCATCTCCCTCACCTGCATAGCCTGCAAGCTGATGGAACATATTATCACCAGCCACATCATGTCCCATTTTGAGAAAAATGAGATTCTCTGTCCAGAGCAGCACGGCTTTCGACGCGGACGGTCATGCGAGACCCAACTCCTAGGGTATGTGGACGAAGCGACCAGAGAGATCGAGAAGGGAAACCAGGAGGACACTATCGTCCTCGACTTCTCAAAGGCCTTCGACAAAGTTAGCCATACCCTACTGGTCCACAAACTACGTCGTTACGGCATCGTAGGCCGCACCAACGCCTGGATTAAGGACTTCCTTGCGGACAGACAGCAGGCTGTGGTGGTGGAGGGAACAAGATCTGACTTTCTACCTGCAGAATCCGGTGTCCCTCAAGGCTCGGTCCTAGGTCGAGTCTTTTTCTTCTCTGCATAAACGACCTTCCTGATGGCATCAAGTCGAAAGTTCGCCTATTTGCCGACGATACCATGTGCAGCAAGACCATCGCGAAAAAAAAAGATGAGAGAGTGCTGCAAGAAGACCTACACTCCCTTACCACCTGGGAGAAGTGGTCTATGGAGTTCCACCCACAGAAGTGCTCAACGCTACGAGTTTCTCGGAAGCGGAACAAGATTGCCCCTGTGTATGAGCTACATGGCCAGAATATCGAAAATGTCAACACCACTAAATATCTTGGTGTCAACATCCAGGACAATATGCAGTGGGAATCTCACATTGACTCCATCACGAAGAAAGCCAGCAAGACCCTAGGCTTTGTCCGGCGAAACCTCAAGATCGGCAACAAGAAAACAAAGGAAACTGCATATAAAGCCCTTGTTCGCCCGCTTCTTGAGTACGTAGCCACCGTCTGGGATCCCTACACTGCAAACGAGATTGAGGCCCTTGAGAAGATCCAACGAAGAGCAGCAAGATGGTGTCAAATCGCCACCGCCAAACATCATGCGGTGTGTCGTCGACTCCATCCTTGATTCTCTAAATTGGCCTTCCCTACAACAGCGTCGTAAGAAAGCCCGCTTGGAGATGTTTTAAAATTCCATCACGGACTCATCTCCATCAACTCCATGTACCTGCCCAAACCATCTGACAGCAGGCTGAGCTCGAGGATCAACAATGACCAGAGCTACGACATTCCAACATGCACGACGCGGTACAGGCAGATGACGTTCTTTCCAAGGACCATACCAGAATGGAACAAGTTGCCTCAGGAGGTTGTGACAGCTGAGTCACTGGACTGCTTCAAGTCCAGGATGACCTCCCATCTTTAGAACCTGAAACAACCACCCCTCACCCCCTCCCCTTTCCCACCACCCCATATCCTCCCCCCCCCCCCCCTTGCCCTCCTCCTGACCACTGTTCCCTAAAATCTCCCCCCCTCCCCCTTTTTTTTTTTTTTCCTCACAACAGCGCAATCTTCGGCAATCTCCCCAAATACGACAAAACCATCAGCAAAATGATGTTGGTCGTACAAAGGAAGAAGAAGAAATAAGACTGTTTTCCGCGGAAAGTAGTGATGGTAACTGGATCCCCTATTCTCTCTGTTTTCTTGAAGGATGGTCATTGCTTTCTGTGAGGAAACGGTGATGGTAACTGTCTTCCCCATTCTCACTGTTTTCCTGAAGGATGATAATTGTTTTCCGTGCGAAAACAGTGGTGGTAACTGGCTTCTCATTCTCACTGTTTTCCTGAAGGATGATAATTGTTTTCCATGAGAAAACAGTGGTGGTAACTGGCTTCTCATTCTCACTGTTTTCCTGAAGGATGATAATTGTTTTCTGTGCGAAAACAGTGGTGGTAACTGGCTTCTCATTCTCACTGTTTTCCTGAAGGATGATAATTGTTTTCCGTGCGAAAACAGTGGTGATAACTGGCTTCTCATTCTCACTGTTTTTCTGAAGGACGATGATTGTTTTCCGTGAGAAAACAGTGGTGGTAACTGGCTTATCATTCTCACTGTTTTCCTGAAGGATTATAATTGTTTTCCGTGCGAAAACAGTGGTGGTAACTGGCTTCTCACTCTCACTGTTTTCCTGAAAGATGATAATTGTTTTCTGTGCGAAAACAGTGGTGGTAACTGGCTTTTCATTCTCACTGTTTTTCTGAAGGACGATAATTGTTTACCACGCGAAAACAGTGGTGGTTACTGGCTTCTCATTCTCACTTTTCCTGAAGGATGATAATTGTTTTCTGTGCAAAAACAGTGGTGATAACTGGCTTCTCATTCTCACTGTTTTCCTGAAGGATGATAATTGTTTTCCGTGAGAAAACGGTGGTGGTAACTGGTTTCTCATTCTCACTGTTTTCCTGAAGGATAATAATTGTTTCCGTGAGAAAACAGTGGTGGTATCTGGGTTCTCATTCTCACTGTTTTTCTGAAAGATGATAATTGCTTTCTGTGCGAAAAGTGGTGGTAACTGGCTTCTCATTCTGTTTTCCAGAAGGAAGCGCGCGCATATAAACACTGTTTCCTTGAAGGGTGATGACTCTTTTTCCCGGGGAAAATCAGCTTAAATAACTGATTTCTCAGTTACCAGTGTGTGTGCGTGTGTGTGCGTGTGTGTGTGTGTGTGTGTGTGTGTGTGTGTGTGTGTGTGTGTGTGGTTTAAGGGCAATAACTTTAATTCTCAGGAAAACGGTAGTTATGGGCTTAACGAAATCAGAACGCCCCTCTCGTCCGTCTTTTCCCCGCCATAATATTCGATATGTGTGCGTAGTGTTGGCATAGACACCTGGAATGAGGAAAGATCCATAATATTCGATATGTGTGCGTAGTGTTGGCATAGACACCTGGGAATGAGGAAGGATCTATAATATTCGATATGTGTGCGTAGTGTTGGCATAGAGACCTGGAAATGAGGAAGGATCTATAATATTCGATATGTGTGCGTAGTGTTGGCATAGAAACCTGGAAATGAGGAAGGATCTATAATATTCGATATGTGTGCGAAGTGTTGGCATAGAGACCTGAAATGAGGAAGGATCTATAATATTTTATATGTGTGCGTAGTGTTGGCATAGGGACCTGGAAATGAGGAAGGATCTATAATATTCGATGTGTGTGCGTAGTGTTGGCATAGACACCTGGGAATGAGGAAGGATCTATAATATTCGATATGTGTGCGTAGTGTTGGCATAGGGACCTGGAAATGAAGGATCTATAATATTCGATATGTGTGCGTAGTGTTGGCATAGGGACCTGAAATGAAGGATCTATAATATTCGATATGTGTGCGTAGTGTTGGCATAGGGACCTGGAAATGAAGGATCTATAATATTCGATATGTGTGCGTAGTGTTGGCATAGGGACCTGGAAATGAAGGATCTATAATATTCGATATGCGTGCGTAGTGTTGGCATAGAGACCTGGAAATGAGAAAGGATGCAAAATATGTTGATGACTTTCTTCCACTATAAAAATTTTACCCCCCCCCCCCCTCCCTTCCCCTCTTTTGCATGTCCGTCTCTGTCTATCTGTCTGTCGGTCCGTCCTTCTGTCTGTCTGCTGTCTGTCTTTCTCTCTGTCCGTCTGTCTCTCCCTCCCCCCCTCTCTCTCCCCTCTCTCTCTCTCTCTCTCCTCTCTCTCTCTCTCTCTCTCTCTCTGTTTTTTTTCATGTGCGAAGAAACTGAAGATCCCCCCCCCCCCCCCCCCCCACACACACACCCTTCTCTCTGTCTCTGTCTGCCTGTCTCTGTTTCTGTCTCTGTATCTGTCCCTGTCCTGTCTCTGTCTGTCTGTCTCTTTTGTTTGTTTAGCCTCAGGGCTGAGTGTAAAAAAACACGTTTTGTTTTGCTTACCTCATATCCCTGAATAAACAAAATTTCGTTCGTTCGTTCTCTTCCTCTCTCTCCTCTCTCCTCTTCTCCTCTCTCTCTCTCTCTCTCTCTCCTCTCTTCTGTTTTTTTTCAGTGCCTTCATTTCCTTTACAAATCCGATTACATTCACATGTTACAGGTAGGAGAAAATAGAACCTGGAAGGGAAGTGTGACCCTTTTCACAAATTTATTACATTCACATGTTACAGGTAGGGAGAAAATAGAACCTGTGATAGTGTGAATGAGAGTGTGACCCTTTAAAAAATTTGTTACATTGACATGTTACAGGTAGGGAGAAAATAGAACCTTAAGTGAGAGTGTGATCCTTCACAAAATTTGTTACTTTCACAGTTACAGGTAGGGAGGAAAATAGAACCTGTGAGTGAGAGTGTGATATTTGTTTTTCCCTACCTTGGTCTTGGGGATTTGTTTGCAGATCCACAGAGGAAGGGAGAGCTTTTGTCTGGAGCCACTGTGGTGCAATTTTAGTCGCAGAATAAAGGGAAGTGGTGGTGTGTGTGTGTGTGTGTGTGTGTGTGTGTGTGTGTGTGTGTGTGTGTGTGTGTGGTGTTGGGAAGGGGGGGGGGGGGCTTACTTGGCAGATTCTTTATCTAGCGACATCTTCAAACACTTCCGCTGCCAGATTATGATAAATTTTTTTACTTTACCGTATCCCAGAAAGTTACTCTCGCGGCTTTACCTCTCTGCACACGTATGTCCCGCAGACTTGCATTCTCTGGGTGTTAAGTTGTGGGTGTGCGACTGACTTTACACTGAAACGTCTTGTCCACAGGAACATTGGAAAAGGGGTTGGGGGGGGGGGGGGGGGGGGGTCAATACTTAGTGTGACTCTTTGTTGTGTCAGCTGTCTCATGCTGTCTTCCCCCTAATCTCCCTCTAGTGTGTGGGGGGGGGGGGGGGGGGGGGGGGGGGGGGGGGGGGGGGGGGGGGGGGGGGGGGGGGGGTGGGGGGGGGGGGGGGGGGGGGGGGGGGCTGCATGCCTCAACCCGGGAGAGGGGCCAGGGGGAAAGGCCGGGGCCCCCTAACAGAGTGTAATGCATGTCGCGGGGGTACGCACGCACGCACGGACGCACGCACACACACACACAACTCTTCTCTTCTCTCTCTCTCTCTCTCTCTCTCTCCTTCTCTCCTCTCTCACTCACAAACACACACCACACACACACACACAAACCACAACACACACAGCCCACCCCCCACCCACTCCCTGTCCTTTTTTGGCAGCGGACCAAGCGACGTGTGGCGTGGCAGCGGGTGGATCGAATCGATCCGGAAATGGGGTAGGCCAGGCGGCCCTGGGGCAGTCTGGTCTTGTCTGGCGGTGCCGCCTGTGCTGACACGGTTCCATGCGACCTTGCCGCGACTGTACAACGACAGCCCCGTGTGTGTGTGTGTGTGTGTGTGTGCGTGTGCGTGTGCGTGTGTTTTTGGTTGGGTGGTAGGTCTTTCTTGGCTTCGGTCGTCCGGCTTAATAATTAACGCGGGTGGCAGTGAGGTGTGTATCCGTGGCTCGTTCCCCCCTCCCTCCTCCCCCTGCCCACCCCCAAATGAAAATTGTCCCTCCCGGGCGGAAAGAAAGCGGGGGTTGGGTTGAATTTGGGAATATAACCCCCTCCCCCCCCCCCCCCCCCCCCCTTTTTCAAAAAAAAACCCCCCCCCCCCCCCCCCCCCCCCCCCCCCCCAAATAAACCCCCCCCCCCCCCCCCCCCCCCCCCCCCCCCCCCCCCCCCCCCCCCCCCCCCCCCTCCGCCCGTTTCTTGGGAAGCAAGGAAAACCCCCTTCCCTTCCTCGCCCCCCCCCCCCCCCCCCCCAAATGAAAATTGTCCCCCCCGGGGGAAAGAAAGGGGGGTTTGGTTTGTTTTTGGAAGTTAACCCCCCTCCCCTCCCCCCCCCCCCCTCCCCTCCGCACCGTTTCTTGGGGAAGCAAGAGAAACCCCCTTTCCCCTTCCCTCTGCCCCCCCCCCCCCCCAATGAAAATTGTCCCCCCCCGGCGGAAAGAAAGCTGGGGTTGGTTTTATGGGAATAAACCCCCTCCCCCCCCCCCCCCCCCCCCCCCCCCCCCCCCCCCCTCCGCACCGTTTTTTTGGGGAAACAGAGATATCCCCTTCCCCTCCCTACTCCCCCCCCCCCCCCCCCCCCCAATGAAAATTGTCCCCCCCCGGCAAAAAGAAAGGGGGGTTTGGGGTTTTTATTTTGGAATAAAACCCCTCCCCCCCTCCCCTCCGCACCGTTTCTTGGGGAAACAAAAGATAACCCCCTTCCCCTCCTACTCCCCCCCCCCCCCCCCCCCCCCCAATGAAAATTGTCCCCCCCGGTGGAAGAACGGGGGTTTGGTTTTATTTTGGAATATAACCCCCTCCTCCTCCCCCCCCCCCCCCCCATTGAAACCGTTTTTTTTGGGGGAAACCCAGAGAAAACCCCTTTCCCCCCCCTACCCCCCCCCCCCCAATGAAAAATTGCCCCCCCGGGCGGAAAGAAAGCGGGGGTTGGTTTTAGTTGGATATAAAAAACCCCCCCTCCCCCCCCCCCTCCGCACCTTTTTTGGGGAAACAAAGAAACCCCCCCCTCCCTCTTCCCCCCCCCTCCCCCCCCCAATAAAAAATTGTCCCCCCCGTGGAAAGAAAGCTGGGGTTGGTTTTAATTCGGAAGTAAACCCCCCCCCCCCCCTCCGCACCGTTTTTTGGGGGGAAACAAGAGTAACCTCTTCCCCTCCCCTGCCCCCACCCCCTCCTCTGTCCCCTTTTTCCCCCTCGTTTCTTTTCAGGATTTGCTTTTCTTTCCCCTATCCGCCCCCTCCTCCCTCTCTGCCCGCTGTCGTCAGTTGTCGGGGCTGTCTGTCTGTTCTCGTCGCTCGCTCGATCTCTAAACTCTTCTTCTTCTTCCTTTTCTTTTTGCTTTTCCCTGTAATATCTTTAAAAAGGGGCTTAAAAAAGGGACAGCAAATGAAGGGGGAAAAAAAGGGGGGGGGGGGGGGGGGGGGGGGGGGGGGGGGGGGGGGGGGGGGGGGGGGGGGGGGGGGGGGGGGGGGGGGGGGGGGGGGGGGGGGGGGGGGGGGGGGGAAAAGGGGGGTTTTTGTAAAAAGCGGGGGGGGAAGAGGACCTTTGGAGGGCTTAAATTTTCAGAATTTCTTTTTTTTAATGTCTTTTTTTTCATGTTTAAAAAAAAAGAAAAAAAAACCCTTTGGGTTTTGTGTGTGTTTTTTTTTTTAAAACCCTTAAAAAATTTTTCAAAAACTCGTCGTGGGGCACGTGTGATGGGGGGGGAAGGAA
>CM031607.1:93494326-93576826 GCA_018398815.1 Conus ventricosus
CTAAAAAATAAGAACTTTTTGGAGCCATGGGTAAACCTGACACTGCCTGTGTCTTAGGCGTGATTATTGATGATAATTTTAAATGGCAATTACATATAAATCATGTTTGCAAACAGTTGGCTCGCAATTTGTTTTTGCTCAATAAACTCAGTTATTATGTTGAACCACACATCCGGAAATTATTTTTTAAAGCCCATTGCCTTTCTCACATCAACTATGCGTCCACTGTCGGGAGTGGTGCCGGTGAAAAATCACATAAAAAAGATCAACTCTATGCATAGACGGGGAATTAAGCTGATTTTTCCCCGACAAGTTTCTATCAACCACGGGCAAATTCGCAAAACTAATGATGCTACCACTGCAGAGCCAACTGATCTATAATGGGCAGTACTAATGTTTAAAGTCCATGCAAACATGGCCCCAACATATCCTGCTGAGTTTATCCAAAGGGCAACAACGCGTATGATTCAAATAATTACATTTACCACGGTCCGCATTGATTTGTTCAAATCTAGTTTTGCTTTTTTTTTGGTCCATCTGTGGGGGAACTCTCTTTCCTCCGTCTGCCAAAGCATGTCAATCACTGCCGTCCTTCAAATCAGCAATACATAAACATTTACTTAACAATAAATCTAACCTTTTGATCATAGTCTCAACGCCCAACTTTTATGTTTGCCTCTATATTAGCTGATGAAAATGTGAAATGTATGTATGTGTGGGTGGGGGGTGGGTGTGTGGTGTGTGGGTGTGGGTGTACGCGTGCGTGCGTGCATGTTGTGGGCTTTGTGCGTGCATGTGAGCGCGCACGTACGTCTCTGATTTTTGTTTGTGTAATTTTGTAATGGATTTTTTTTAATCATTATTATTCTTTTTACTATTGTTATTGTTATTATTATAATGTTTCTATATTCTTTATTGTTTCTACCATTATTAATATGTGCAGTGTGTTTAGTTGAATGTTGTAGAATAGCAAGGACAGATTGGAAGAATAGGCACTGTCTAAAATCTCTATCCTTGAGTAATAAAGTTTTTGAGTCTTGAGTCTTGAGTCTCTCTCCCTCTCTCTCTCTCTCTCTCTCTCTCCTCTCTCTCTCCCCTCTCTCGTCTCTCTCCTCTCTCCCCCTCTCTCTCTCCTCTCTCTCTCTCCCCCCTCTCTCTCTCCCTCCTCTCTCTCTCTCTTTCCTCTTCTCTCTCTCCTCTTCCCCTCTCTCCTTTTCTCTCTCTCTCTCTCTCTCTCTCTCTCCCTCCCTCTCTCTCTCTCTCTCCTCTCTCCTTTTTCTCTCTACCCCTCCCTCTCTTCCTCCTCTCTCTCTCTCTCTCTCCCCTCTCCCCTCCCCTCTCTCGTCTCTCTCTCCTTCCTCTTTTCCCCCTCTCTTCTCTACTCTCTCTCTCTCTCTCTCTTCTCTCTCTCTTCTCTCTCTCTTCTCTCTTCCCCTCTCTCCTCCCTCCCCTCTCTCTCTCCCTCTCTCTCTCTCTGTCTCTGTCTCTCTGCTCTCTCCCTCTCTCTCTCTCTCTTTCTCTTCCTCTCTCTCTCTCCTGTCTCTCTGTCTCTCTCTCTCTGTCTGTCTCTCTCTCTCCCCTCTCTCTCTCTTCTCTCTCTCTCCCCTTTTCTCTCTCTCCCCCTCTCCCCTCTGTCTCTCTCTCTCTTCCTTTTCCTCTCTCTCTTTTCTCTCTCTCTCTCTCTCTCTCCTCCTCTCTCTCTTCTCTCTCTCTTCTCTCTCCTCTCTGTCTCTCTCTCTCTCTCTCCTTCCCCTCTCTCTCTCCTTCCTCTCTCTCTCTCCCCTCTCTCTCCTTCCCTCTCCTCTTTTCTCTTCCTTTTCCCTCTCTCTCTCTCTCTCCCCCCCTCTCCTCCTCTGTCTCTCTCCTCTCTCTTCTCCTCTTCTCCCCTCTACTCTCTCCTCCTCTCCTCCCACTCCTCCTTCTCTCCCTCTCTCTCTCTCACTCTCTCCTCCTCTCCTCTCCCTCTATCTCTCTCTTCCCTTTCTCTCTCTCTCTCATAACTTTTCCCCCGCCTGCCACCACCAGTCCCTACCGCCATCCGCCCTTTAGCTCCGCTT
Source organism: Conus ventricosus (assembly GCA_018398815.1). Lineage (NCBI taxonomy): Eukaryota > Metazoa > Mollusca > Gastropoda > Neogastropoda > Conidae > Conus > Conus ventricosus. Next base: position 93,496,384 of record CM031607.1, read on the forward strand.
ACACAGCCCACCAGAGTCTGTCTGTCACAGCCCCAACACAGCCACCAAAGGGCTGTTCTGTCACTGCCACAACACAGCAGTCAGCTTGGAGCAGTCTAATATCACATCATGAGGCAGCTTACCAGAGCAACACCGCACCCCTGCCCTGTCACATCGCTGGTGTCCACTGGTGCCTGTTGTGGGTGTGACAACGCAGGATGCACCGATTAAGCCTCATGCTGATGTATAACTGATTAGCCAGCGTGAAATCTCAAGCGTCCCCCATACCGGCGAAACGCTGACAAAGAGAATCCATGGAAAACAAAGTGAGCGAATTCCGATGCTTTCTTTTATTTGAGGGCATTCTGAACAATAAGAAGGAAAAAAAGGTATTGCGATCCTATACATTTTAGCTGTGCGTATTTGCGCAATGTCGGTTTAAAACTCAGTGGATGTAGTGTAGCGTATATGGACTAGTCCTCACGCAGTGACACCACTTTGATGAAACTGAAACTGAGCTTTGTGTGGTAACTGTTCTGCACACAACGCTGCGTTACCGTGCGCAGGGTGTGCGTCCCACCTCTGCATGCTGTTTCCATTGTGTTGTGTCGTCGGAACAGTGTGGGGTCAGGGCATTGGCGCCCAGTCTACAGCTGTGTTGGAACCGTGTGGTGAGAGTGGACACATCGCTGAGCTGTGACAGTGTGTGTGGAGAGACTGGACGGTGAGAACATCTCCGTGACAGTGAGGGAACAATGAAAGTGTGTACTGTTGAAAAGCTGGTCCATTTTCCACCTCTCCATACCGGCTCACATACGCACGCACACACACACACACACACACACACACACACACACACACAAGCCGCCTATCGAAGCTTCGACATCTGTATGTGCTTTTGTGGGAGGAAAAGGTGGGGGATAGGGAGGTTTGGGAGAAAACGAGAATGACGGAAACCAGTCCATACTTTGATGGGATGGGGAAGAGGGGGGGGGGGGTTAGAGAGGATGGTGTTGAAGGACAGAGGTGGGGGAGGGGGTAAAAGGGGGGAGGAAGGGGGCACTGACGGAGAAAGGAAACAGGAAAGCAATTCGTCTTTTGTGTGATTAATCAGTTATCTACTGTTATTTCTTAACCGATGAAATCTTACTGTTGTCAGAAAGTGAAAGTGTGGAGAGTGGCAATAGGAAAGACAGGGCTTTGTCATCTTTAACCCGTGTTCATTAGAAAAGATTTTCCTTCAATAAAAAAAGAAATTCCTGCAGCCTCGGACAAGTGTCTGTATTTCTCAATGAAGCATTCTGGGTAAAAAGAGAAAAAAGGTTCTGTTGGGAACTGTGTCAACCCCTGAACTCGTTGAATTAGTGCAGCAGAATTCAGAGTTCTACGATAGGATATAGACTGAAGATTATGTTCCGTGATGATAGGTGTTGTTCTTGCTGTCCTTGTCACGATCATCATCATCGCTGTTGTCATCAACATCAGCCTTTAAGTTAAAAAAATCAAATCCCACGATTTGTTCCTATTGTCCATCATCTCTCCATCGCCCTTTCCCCTGTTCATTAATGTTTTCATATTCCCCTCCCCCTCCCCCCCCCCCCCCCCCCCCCCCGTTTCATTGTGATGGTGTTGTCATGATGCTTCCTTAATATCTCTTTAACTTTCAGCCTTGCATCCATTAGGGGCCGGAATATCTCTTTAACTTTCAGCCTTGCATCCATTAGGGGCCGGAATATCTCTTTAACTTTCAGCCTTGCATCCATTAGGGGCCGGAATATCTCTTTAACTTTCAGCCTTGCATCCATTAGGGGCCGGAATATCTCTTTAACTTTCAGCCTTTCATCCATTAGGGGCCGGAATAGCTCAATATCTCTTTAACTTTCAGCCTTGCATCCATTAGGGGCCGGAATAGCTCAGTTGATAGAGCGCAGGACTCGTAATCTTGGTGATCCTGGAGTTGCGGGTTTGAATCTCCGCTAGGCCATTTCGGTACAGGGGGATTTTTCCCTCGGAGTTAACATTGGTTCTGACTCCGTTCTCCATACAGTCCTTCGAATGAGACTATAAACCGAAGTTGTGTGTGTGAACGCACGCACAACATCTTGCACACACGTAAAATCCCATCACCAACTTTTGGAAGAGAAAGCCAGTTTGGCCATAGGTGTGGATGACACGTCACACATAGCATGCACCCTGCGTGAAAAATGGAAAGAATGAAGGAAGTAAGGAAACTGAGTGAACGATATTGAATGATACTGACTGGATGACACGGGAAACGAGTGTGAATGAAGCGCCAGCTGGCAGCTCTTCAGTCGGCACTACCCAGGTAGGCAGCCCGTTGTGTAAACGAGTGTGGATTGTAAAGGGCTTAGAGCTTGGTCTCTGGCCGGGAATAGGCGCTATTTAAGTATTCATTAGGATAATGTTACTACTGGCGTTTTGTTTCTTGATATGGTCATCCGCTTTCTCCTCAACCTGTCATTATTCGCCCTTCTAACCTTTGGAATGGATGCTCGCAGTGCGATGCTTTTTGGAGACAAGCCACTCTGTCAGGAGTGCGTTGGCCCATGTATCTCTCTATTGTTTTGAGCACAGAGCACATCCGACGTTCTCGCTAATTGCAGTCTGTCATGAAGAATAGGGATGCTATGCATGTTACATACTGCTTTACAGCTTCCGTCTCCTCTCTTAAATTCTATCAAATGTTTCCCTGTTGTCAGTGTGTGCAATGCTGATTCAATGGCAACCCTTTGACCCTAGTCCTCTGATGTTGCCATTTCCGTGAAAGGTTCACACGCTGTTTCTTTGGTTGGTTGGTTGGTTGAGGGTTGGGGGGGGGGGGGAGGTTCAATGCTGCGAAGCTGCTGACAAGTTTTATTCTTCTGTTTATCTGTGATTTCTGTGATCCATTTTGCAAGCTCACTGGTGCGCAATAATGTTTAGGGGCTGATTTCTTTGATCTTCATGAGTAGAGTCAGCTGGTATTGTTTAAAGGTCGGTGTCTGATTCAACACATCTCAGGCCTGTTCACAGTGCTTGTGAAGAGTTTCTAACGGTGGTGAGACCACAAGAAAGTGAGGCAACGACGCATGCGCTTGAAAGGCAGTTTAAACGTCTACCCACCAATACCAGCCAAACCCTCCACTACACACACCTCTTCAGCGTCAGATTTGTGAAGAGAAGGGCTCGTAAAAAGCAGGCAGACCGTGAATAAACGATCCACAGAAAGCCATTGAGTTGAGCTTGTGTGTGTGACTTGCTTTCTCTCCTTTCTTACCATGGCAAATCTCTAAGATCTGCTGTACCAGAGTATTGAGGAAAACGTAATTATTACAAACCTTTATTCTTATTAACTGCTGTTGGTGTCGTCAGAAATATCAGCTTCGTCATCTTTATTGTCGTCACGTGATGTCGAACGTGAAAAGCTAGGGGAAGAACGTCTAATCGCCTCTTTTGAGACGTCCATCCCTCTCCTCTGGTCCTATCTCGTTGTGCTTGGACAGATCTGTCGGCAAGTTTCAGTGAGTAGCCTTCTTTCACTGAGTGACCTGTTTAGTCTGGTAGCCATTATACATATTTCTTCACGTTCAACAAACCGTTTAGGCATCTTTTTATTGTCCTTTTTAGTGTAGATGACCGATCTCTCTTGATCCAAGAATTATATGTGGGTTACTGTGTTAGGCAATTGCCGGTTTCTTTTATTCTTTTATGCCTTGTCGCCTGTCATGGTGACTTACACACACACACACACACACACACACACACACACACTCACACACACACACACACACACCACCACACACACACACACACACATTGGGTGAAACATCTGTTGTTGGTTTTTTTTTCCCACAAGAGGTTAATTATCACCCTTTCTGCTTTGTCCCTGGCGATTTGTGTGTGTATGTGTGCGCGCGCGCGCGCGCGCGCTCGCGCGCGCGCGGTGTGTGTGTGTGTGTGTGTGTGTGTGTGTAACACTCATGCTACATGGCTGAATGGCGGGGGGGGGGGGGGGGGGGGGGGGGGGGAGCCATAAAAAAATAAAGATCAGTGCAGCCAATATTAAATCATCAACAGCATAGGCATGTATATATGTGAGTCAGACTGAAAAGATACATATTTGTCAAACATGATTGATCCGTGAGGCAAACAAATCTACTTCAGGAGAAAAAATTCAGAAATTTGAGTGCCGTCAGCAAAAGCCCTGAACCTATTCTATCTATTCAGTGTCTGTCTGTTCAGTGTCTGTCTATTCAGTGTCTGTCTGTTCAGTGTCTGTCTGTTCAGTGTCTGTCTATTCAGTGTCTGTCTGTTCAGTGTCTGTTCAGTGTCTGTCTATTCAGTGTCTGTTCAGTGTCTGTCTGTTCAGTGTCTGTCTGTTCAGTCTCTGTCTGTTCAGTGTCTGTCTATTCAGTGTCAGTGTCTGTCTATTCAGTGTCTGTCTATTCAGTGTCTGTCTATTCAGTGTCAGTGTCTGTTCAGTGTCTGTCTATTCAGTGTCAGTGTCTGTCTATTCAGTGTCTGTCTATTCAGTGTCTGTCTGTTCAGTGTCAGTGTCTGTCTGTTCAGTGTCTGTCTGTTCAGTGTCTGTCTATTCAGTGTCTGTCTGTTCAGTGTCTGTCTATTCAGTGTCTGTCTGTTCAGTGTCTGTCTGTTCAGTGTCTGTCTATTCAGTGTCTGTCTATTCAGTGTCTGTCTGTTCAGTGTCTGTCTATTCAGTGTCTGTCTATTCAGTGTCTGTCTGTTCAGTGTCTGTCTATTCAGTGTCAGTGTCTGTCTATTCAGTGTCTGTCTATTCAGTGTCAGTGTCTGTCTGTTCAGTGTCTGTGTGTTCAGTGTCTGTCTATTCAGTGTCTGTCTATTCAGTGTCTGTCTGTTCAGTGTCTGTCTGTTCAGTGTCTGTCTGTTCAGTGTCTGTCTATTCAGTGTCAGTGTCTGTCTGTTCAGTGTCTGTCTGTTCAGTGTCTGTCTGTTCAGTGTCTGTCTATTCAGTGTCTGTCTGTCTGTTCAGTGTCTGTCTGTTCAGTGTCTGTCTATTCAGTGTCTGTCTATTCAGTGTCTGTTCAGTGTCTGTCTGTTCAGTGTCTGTCTGTTCAGTGTCTGTCTGTTCAGTGTCTGTTCAGTGTCAGTGTCTGTCTATTCAGTGTGTCTATTCAGTGTCTGTCTATTCAGTGTCTGTCTATTCAGTGTCTGTCTATTCAGTGTCTGTCTGTTCAGTGTCTGTCTGTTCAGTGTCTGTCTGTTCAGTGTCAGTGTCTGTCTATTCAGCGTCTGTCTATTCAGTGTCTGTCTGTTCAGTGTCTGTCTGTTCAGTGTCTGTCTATTCAGTGTCTGTCTGTTCAGTGTCTGTCTATTCAGTGTCTGTCTATTCAGTGTCTGTCTATTCAGTGTCTGTCTGTTCAGTGTCTGTCTATTCAGTGTCAGTGTCTGTCTATTCAGTGTCTGTCTGTTCAGTGTCTGTCTATTCAGTGTCTGTCTGTTCAGTGTCCGTCTGTTCAGTGTCTGTCTGTTCAGTGTCTGTCTATTCAGTGTCAGTGTCTGTCTATTCAGTGTCTGTCTGTTCAGTGTCTGTCTGTTCAGTGTCTGTCTATTCAGTGTCAGTGTCTGTCTATTCAGTGTCTGTCTGTTCAGTGTCTGTCTGTTCAGTGTCTGTCTGTTCAGTGTCTGTCTGTTCAGTGTCAGTGTCTGTCTATTCAGTGTCAGTGTCTGTCTGTTCAGTGTCTGTCTGTTCAGTGTCTGTCTGTTCAGTGTCTGTCTGTTCAGTGTCTGTCTATTCAGTGTCTGTCTGTTCAGTGTCTGTTCAGTGTCTGTCTGTTCAGTGTCTGTTCAGTGTCTGTCTGTTCAGTGTCTGTCTGTTCAGTGTCTGTCTGTTTAGTGTCTGTCTGTTCAGTGTCTGTCTTTCAGTGTCTGTCTTTTCAGTGTCTGTCTATTCAGTGTCAGTGTCTGTCTATTCAGTGTCTGTCTATTCAGTGTCTGTCTATTCAGTGTCAGTGTCTGTCTATTAAGTGTCAGTGTCTGTCTATTCAGTGTCTGTGTATTCAGTGTCTGTCTGTTCAGTGTCTGTGTATTCAATGTCTGTCTATTCAGTGTCAGTGTCTGTCTATTCAGTGTCTGTCTATTCAGTGTCTGTCTATTCAGTGTCAGTGTCTGTCTATTCAGTGTCTGTCTATTCAGTGTCTGTCTGTTCAGTTACTGTCTGTTCAGTGTCTGTCTGTTCAGTGTCTGTCTGTTCAGTGTTTGTCTGTTCAGTGTCTGTCTATTCAGTGTCTGTCTGTTCAGTGTCTGTCTATTCAGTGTCTGTCTATTCAGTGTCTGTCTGTTCAGTGTCAGTGTCTGTCTGTTCAGTGTCTGTTCAGTGTCTGTCTGTTCAGTGTCTGTCTATTCAGTGTCTGTCTATTCAGTGTCAGTGTCTGTCTATTCAGTGTCTGTCTGTTCAGTGTGTGTCTGTTCAGTGTCTGTCTATTCAGTGTCTGTCTGTTCAGTGTCTGTCTGTTCAGTGTCTGTCTGTTCAGTGTCTGTCTATTCAGTGTCTTTCTATTCAGTGTCTGTCTGTTCAGTGTCTGTCTATTCAGTGTCAGTGTCTGTCTATTCAGTGTCTGTCTGTTCAGTGTCTATTCAGTGTCTGTCTGTTCAGTGTCTGTCTGTTCAGTGTCTGTCTATTCAGTGTCAGTCTGTTCAGTGTCTGTCTATTCAGTGTCTGTCTATTCATGTCTGTCTGTTCAGTTTCTGTCTGTTCAGTGTCTGTCTGTTCAGTGTCTGTCTGTTCAGTGTCTGTCTATTCAATGTCTGTCTGTTCAGTGACTGTCTGTTCAGTGTCTGTCTATTCAGTGTCAGTGTCTGTTCAGTGTCTGTCTGTTCAGTGTCTGTCTGTTCTGTGTCTGTCTGTTCAGTGTCTGTCTATTCAGTGTCTGTCTGTTCAGTGTCTGTCTGTTCAGTGTCTGTCTATTCAGTGTCAGATTCTGTCTATTCAGTGTCTGTCTGTTCAGTGTCTGTCTGTTCAGTGTCGTCTGTTCAGTGTCTGTCTGTTCAGTGTCTGTCTATTCAGTGTCTGTCTGTTCAGTGTCAGTGTCTGTCTATTCAGTGTCTGTCTGTTCAGTGTCTGTCTGTTCAGTGTCTGTCTATTCAGTGTCAGTGTCTGTCTATTCAGTGTCTGTCTGTTCAGTGTCTGTCTGTTCAGTGTCAGTGTCTGTCTATTCAGTGTCTGTCTGTTCAGTGTCTGTCTGTTCAGTGTCTGTCTATTCAGTGTCAGTGTCTGTCATTCAGTGTCTGTCTGTTCAGTGTCTGTCTGTTCAGTGTCTGTCTGTTTAGTGTCTGTCTATTCAGTGTCTGTCTGTTCAGTGTCTGTCTGTTCAGTGTCTGTCTATTCAGTGTCTGTCTGTTCAGTGTCTGTCTGTTCAGTGTCTGTCTGTTCAGTGTCTGTCTATTCAGTGTCTGTCTGTTCAGTGTCTGTCTATTTAGTGTCTGTCTGTTCAGTGTCTGTCTATTCAGTGTCAGTGTCTGTCTATTCAGTGTCTGTCTGTTCAGTGTCTGTCTGTTCAGTGTCTGTCTGTTCAGTGTCTGTCTATTCAGTGTCTGTCTATTCAGTGTCTGTATGAAAGTTTCGAGTTTGCCTGCTCTCTGATTGCCTGCCCTGCAATGTGTGCATACGTAACTGTGATATTTCTGCTGAGGTACCAATGCCAAATTTCTGTTGACAGTTGTCAAAGAGCTCTGATGTACTGGATCCTGTACAGCAGTAATGTTGTCATATCTCAACAGAATAGGACTGACTCCTGTACAGCAGTAATGTTGTCATATCTCAACAGAATAGGACTGACTTTGGACGGCACAGACTGGAAAGCGAGAAAGAGCTTTGCGTTCCAGATTATTCCGGGTTTTTTTTTGTTTGTTTCATCCCAAAAGCCTTGTATAGAAGTTTCCAGATAATTCATGTCTTTTAAAAATGATTAATTCCGTAAGTCTTGAATAGAAGTTTCGAGATTTTTTTTCGACAATTCATCCCGTAAGCCTTGTATAGAAGTTTCCGGATCATATTAAAAAAAAAGAAAAATCATCCTGTTAAGCCTTGTATAGAAGTTTAAGATAATTCATATTTGAAAAAAATTCATCCCGTTGATCTAAGCCTTGCATAGAAGTTTCAACTCCATCTTGATCTAAAAACACGCATCCTTGAACCTCGCCTCAGCTGTCTGTAAAGTGTGTGGCCTGCGTTGATGTGACCCCAGTCTGCCCTCTCTGCTGACGTCAGTTTGATGTGACCCCCAATCTGCCCTCTCTGCTGACGTCAGTTTGATGTGACCCCAATCTGCCCTCTCTGCTGACGTCAGTTTGATGTGACCCCCAATCTGCCCTCTCTGCTGACGTCAGTTTGATGTGACCCCCAATCTGCCCTCTCTGCTGACGTCAGTTTGATGTGACCCCAATCTGCCCTCTCTGCTGACGTCAGTTTGATGTGACCCCAATCTACCCTCTCTGCTGACGTCAATTTGATGTGACCCCCAATCTGCCCTCTCTGCTGACGTCATTATGATGTGACCCCCAATCTGCCCTCTCTGCTGACGTCAGTTTGATGTGACCCCCAATCTGCCCTCTCTGCTGACGTCAGTTTGATGTGACCCCCAATCTACCCTCTCTGCTGACGTCAGTTTGATGTGACCCCAATCTGCCCTCTCTGCTGACGTCAGTTTGATGTGACCCCCAATCTGCCCTCTCTGCTGACGTCGGTTTGATGTGACCCCCAATCTGCCCTCTCTGCTGACGTCAGTTTGATGTGACCCCAATCTGCCCTCTCTGCTGACGTCAGTTTGATGTGACCCCCAATCTGCCCTCTCTGCTGACGTCAGTTTGATGTGACCCCCAATCTGCCCTCTCTGCTGACGTCAGTTTGATGTGACCCCCAATCTGCGCTCTCTGCTGACGTCAGTTTGATGTGACCCCAATCTGCCCTCTCTGCTGACGTCAGTTTGATGTGACCCCCAATCTGCCCTCTCTGCTGACGTCAGTATGTGACCCCAATCTACCCTCTCTGCTGACGTCAGTATGATGTGACCCCCAATCTACCCTCTCTGCTGACGTCAGTATGATGTGACCCAATCTACCCTCTCTGCTGACGTCAATTTGATGTGACCCCCAATCTACCCTCTCTGCTGACGTCAGTATGATGTGACCCCAATCTGCCCTCTCTGCTGACGTCAGTTTGATGTGACCCCCAATCTGCCCTCTCTGCTGACGTCAGTTTGATGTGACCCCCAATCTACCCTCTCTGCTGACGTCAGTTTGATGTGACCCCAATCTAGTCTGCCCTCTCTGCTGACGTCAGTTTGATGTGACCCCCAATCTGCCCTCTCTGCTGACGTCGGTTTGATGTGACCCCCAATCTGCCCTCTCTGCTGACGTCAGTTTGATGTGACACCAATCTGCCCTCTCTGCTGACGTCAGTTTGATGTGACCCCCAATCTGCCCTCTCTGCTGACGTCAGTTTGATGTGACCCCCAATCTGCCCTCTCTGCTGACGTCAGTTTGATGTGACCCCAATCTGCGCTCTCTGCTGACGTCAGTTTGATGTGACCCCAATCTGCCCTCTCTGCTGACGTCAGTTTGATGTGACCCCCAATCTGCCCTCTCTGCTGACGTCAGTATGATGTGACCCCAATCTGCCCTCTCTGCTGATATCTGTTTGTTGTCCGCCACTGAAGGTCATCTATGTCAGCAGCGGACAGTGCTGCAAGTCTTTCCAAGTAACTGGCGCTCTGTTTGAAGGCAGTGTTTTGCCGCGTTCCATTGCCACCCTACGTACCTCGCCCATCTATACGCACACCCTTCGTACGTCACTTCAGTACTCACACCCTTCGTACGTCACTTCAGTAATTACACTCTTTGTACGTCACTTCAATACTCACACTCTTCGTACGCACTTCAATACTCACACTCTTTGTACGCCACTTCAATGCTCACACTCTTCGTACGTCGCTTCAATACTCACACTCTTAGTACGTCGCTTCAATACTTGCACTCTTCGTACATCACTTCAATATTCACACTCTTCATACGTCACTTTATTACTCACACCCTTCGTACATCACTTCAATATTCACACTCTTCGTACGTCACTTATACAGTGGCGGCGGAAGCTGTCCAGGATTAGGGGGGGCAATGGATATTTCAAATCATTGAACTCCGACAATCACAATATGGCAATGTTCGATAAAAAAAAAATAAAAAAAATTCCAGCATGCAATATTCAGTTCACATGCCACACACACACACACACACACACACACACACACACACACACACACACACACACACACACACACACACACTTGAAATACACTTTGTATAGCTGGACATTAGGCACCGTAAAATGCAATTACTAAGTCACGATTGTCACAGTCTGTACATTAGCAGGTTACACCAACAGCTGGGAGGTTACACCTTTACACATTTAATTTTCCGAAGTAACTTTGACGTAGTTCGTTTCTGCAAACTAACTCGGAAAAAAATTTCAGCGAGATTGAGCTGATCAACCTTGTCTTTGAACACATGCATAATGAGACAGTTGTTTAGGCGCTCCTGAGTCATAGTGCTTCGGAGGTATGTTTTGACCTGCTTCAAGGCAGAAAAACTGCGTTCAGATGGTGCAACTGTAACTGGAATGATAAGTTTGTCTATCTCACTCAACAGTCTTTTAACAGTGTCGGAAGCTGTCAGTTCTTCTAGCAGTGCCTCAAAGATGGACTTCTTGTTGTCCCCACAGCATGTGGAAGGATGGTCAACTGTGTTTTGAGTCTGTCCATGTCAATGTCCGCAGCATATGTGTCTTTGATCTCTTGAGGAATTTATGGATTCTTTCCTGCAGCTCCGTCACCCAAGAGAATTTCAATCTTCCTTGGCAACTGAAGACTATGTTGGTCAAACCTGTGCTTTACATGCTCTTTGACGTTGTCTATGTCCTCATAGTACTGCTGTCTGTAATAAGCAGAAGGGTCAGAGTAGCTGTGACCCTGGGAGCCCTCATCAAGTCTTCATGGAGGCTGTGTCTGTCTCGGAATGCGGGGCTCATCACACGCGTTTGCAGCCGTGGTTGAGACGTCGGCAGAAAACGTCTGGAAACTATTATCCTGGCGTATACTTTCAGCGTTCTCAGACAGAGGTTTGCAGCGTTGGTTGCATCCACACAGGACGTTTGTTTCCTTTGAACAGCTGTCGCCAGCTCTTCAGTCACATTAAAGACATCCCGTGAAAGTGAGAGCCCAAGACAGGTGGAGAACTGCTGCATAAGTGCTAGAAGGCCGGATGCCCTCCTGGCATACTCATCATGTCCTTGTGAGACTAGTTCAAGTGTTTCTTGCAAAGCCTCATAGTTCTCTATGAGAGATTCAAAAGCTCTTGTTCGAACAGTCCACCTTGTTGGACACAGTGGTTTAATGGACGGGCTGCACGATGTTGATGTTTCATGTTGGATTGTTTCAAAAAGGATCTGTCGTTTTGGTCATAATTTGATCAACTGAATGACCTCTGTGGCAAAGTCAAGGGCATCTCTTATTACTTTGACCTTTCTGGAAGCCTCTTGTAACACAATATTGACTGAGTGTGCCAAACAGTATTACGGACACTGCTGACGGGACCTCTTCTTTGAACCGTTTTGCAACACCTGAAACGTGACCCTGAAAATTACTGGCCCCGTCGTAGGCCTGACCCCTACACTTCTGCACTGGCAAGCCCAGCCTGATCAAGCAAACCTTTACGCATTAAAAATTGTCTCAGCACAGGTATTGTCAACATGCACCAGTCCCACAGGCTCCTCTATGACTTCAAACTGCTCAGTTACCTATCTTATGCAAATTACAACCTGCTCCCTGTTTGCAACATCACAGGTTTCGTCAGCTGGTATCGAAAACCAATTCGCTTCTCTGATTTCAAGTACAACAGATCGCAAGACTTTATGTGCCATAATCCTGAGGATCTCGTTGACAATTTCATGTGACAGATATTTTGAACCTGTGTTTGTTTTTTCCTTGCAGCCCTCTCCAAAGCAGAACTTGAGCAGCTGTTGAAGGTTGCCTTCCTGCTCGTCATGTCCACGGAGAGGCAGACCCTGTCGCAGGAGAAACTGAAGGCTCTTTAGTTCGTTCATCAGGCTTTGCAGGTGTTTCTTTTGTTCTGTTTCATGCTGACACGTCACTGGAGCATACACTGACGTTGTAGACTGCCTACAGTTTACGTCATACACGGCTGCTCCATGTGAAGATTTTTCGTGGCTTGAGAGCTTTTCCAGTGCTTTCTTCCAGTTGTCAAAACCGCTACATACAAACGCTGCGTCAGGTTTGCAGCCTTGATGATTAGCCCCCATGCAGAAGAAACAACATACCTTGTTGTCTGTTGTGCATAGGTGAAGCCAAGGGTATTGCTGGAACCAAGATCTTTGGAAATAGCGGGGCCTTCCTGAACTTACCCTGGTCAGTTTGGAGAGGACTGTGTCGCTCTGTGGCTGAAAGGGGTTGACTGCGTCCTTGCAGCACACAGTAGACTGACATTTTGGTTTTCGTACAGTAGCAGGTCGGCCAATGTCATCACGAGGAGACTGCGCAGGTCGGTTGGCGTCGTCACGAGGAGACTGTACGATTGATGCACCTTCTGTAGGAGATCAGAAAACACTTACATCCTTTTCTTCATTATTTTCACTGTCCCTGGTTTGATGAAGTGTTCGGCTCACAAAATGTTCCTCGCTTATTTGCCCTATAAGGACAGGTGGAAGGGATGATTCAATGTCTCCCGCCAAGATCTTATTCATCAGGTAGCCTATCCTGGAGCTCTCTTGCTGACTTGTTACGATGTGTATGTCCCTACCAATCATTCTCGCCATAGCCTGCACTACAACAGCATCAGCATATATGCCATTCTTGGCAATGTTGGTCAGGTACTGGTCAGTAATGTGTGCCCAAAGTGGGTCAGCTGCAGAGAGGTTCCCGAGAAATGTGTTGACATCTTTCCTGAGCGAGTTTGACAGGAAGTATGACAAGTATGGCGACAAGGTGATGCACCATCAAACATCTCTCTCTCTCTCTCTCTCTCTCTCTCCTCTCTCTCTCTCTCTCTCTCTCTCTCTCTCTTCTCTCTCTCCTTCTCTCTCTCTCTGATTTTTTGGAGGTGCTCAATATTAGGGGGGGGGCAGTATATAAGGCTGCCCCCCCCAATATTTTTCTGGAGGGGGGCATGGCCCCCCCCCCCCCCTGCTTCCGCGCCTGTGTTATATACTCACATCCTTCGTACGTCACTTCAATACTCACACCCTTCGTACATCACTTCAATATTCACACTCTTCGTACGTCACTTATATACTCACATCCTTCGTACGTCACTTCAATACTCACACTCTTCGTACATCACATCAACACTCACACCCTTCGTACGTCACTTCAATACGCACAACATTCGTACGTCGCCCTTCTATACGCGCACCCTTCATACGTCGGCCCTCTATACGCACATCCTTCGTACGTCACCCTTCTATATGCACACCCTTCGTACGTCACCCTTCTATATGCACGCCCTTCGTACGTCGCCCTTCTTTACGCATACCCTTCGTATGTAACTTCTATACGCACACACCTTCGTATGTCACCCTTCTATACGCACACCCTTCGTACGTCGCCCTTCTATACGCACGCCCTTCGTACGTCGCCCTTCTATACGCACGCCCTTCGTACGTCGCCCTTCTATACGCACGCCCTTTGTTCGTCACCCTTCTATACGCACACCCTTTGTTCGTCGCCCTTCTATACGCACGCCCTTCGTACGTCGCCCTTCTATACGCACGCCTTTCGTACGTAGCCCTTCTATACGCACACCCTTCGTACGTCGCCCTTCTATACGCACACTCCATTTACGTGTGGCGTTTGTGATGATAGAAACACGTGGGTATCAAAAAGGTTAACAAATAAAATTATTTCACGCACGCACGCACACACACACACACACACACACACACACACTCGCACGCAATACACACACACACACACACACACAAAGCCAGTTCTGTACAGTTTACACTAAACTCGGGCACTGTCATACCCGGACTGCCGCGATAAAGAGATTGAGACATGGCCTTGATGGTGTCGTTTACGAGTATTGAAGTGTTCCCTCCCTTCCTGATGCCCCACTGCACGGTAAACCTCCACGAACTGGCACCGCTGGCCCGTGAAACAAAACACAAGAGCGTTAGACGTTGTTTATTTAGTTATTTATCCATTCATTGACGAATTTCTTCATTCATTCATTTATCTACCCATTTGTTTGTAACATTAATATCAAACGTTGAAACACTTTTTGTTGAAGTACAAATTGTGTGTGTGTGTGTGTGTGTGTGTGGTGTGTGAGTGTATGTGTGTGTTTATATGTGTGTGTGCGCGTGTGTGTGCATGCTCTTTCAGTAATATGAACTCTAATGACTGAGAATTTTCGAAGGTTGGATCGTTTGCCCACATGTTTGGGAGGGGAGGGGGTTATATTTCCTTGTTACCCCACCAATGGCCGTTCTAATGGTCAAGGTGTTTGTCCTGTGGTCCACGCGCAGGTCGTTTAGCCGTAACTAAGCAAACTGACCCCAGTGAAACACATTTTAATTGGCGTCTTGTTTGACTTCTCCCCCGCCCCCCTTGGGGGGCACCAGCAATCTGATACATGCCAATGTTGCCTGTGTGTGAAGGGGGCGTGGGAGAGGGGCACGGAATCTAGTCCATGTGTCCTAAGGGGGTGAGAAGAAGGGTAAGCCGTCTTACGTTGACCTGTTTCTTTTGTAAAAATAGACTTCTCTCTCTCTCTCTCTGTCGAAAGTAGATTAATCAGTGCTCTGTCAGTTTGCTCCCCTCCCCCCCTCACCCCATTGTCCACTCTCTCTCACACACATACACTCACTCTTTCCTCTTCCTTCCCTATTGTGCGAGACATTCAACAGACTCCGTACTAGTTTTGTTTTCCCTGTCCCTTAGATTGGGGTGTGAACTAAACGTAGGAATGATACTGCCACAAGTGAAGGACTGCCAGGACTGGGGCTGCATTCATCAGCCTCTCTGCGTAGCCTGACCCGAGCTGTGCAGATGAACATCCTGATAGTGCTCTTAACCTCAGAAGCGAATGACTCCAGTGATAACCCCCCCCCCCCCCCCCCCCCCCCCCCCCCCCTTCAAGACAATGGCCTATTCCATCTCTTTCTTGAAGCCTGGTGTGATTTTTTTTCTTATTTCCTTGGGATATCAATAATTTTTTCACCTAATTCAAGATTTATGTGAAAAAGACTTTTTGCGTGTTCTTAGAAATTCTGTCTAAATGAGTTTTGGGACATTTCACTTTCTTTTTAACTTCTGTGTAGGGAATTGACTGACAAAGTAACATTCCTGATGTGGCCTCCTAAAGTTTTCTGTGCTATAAACAGCGTGAATTGACTGCTTCTCTTAGGTGCTGTATAGTGATGATCCGACATACGCACCACCTGCTGATGTCCATTGCTAGTCACAGAGCCAGTGAGAACTGGTATGAAGGTCT
Source organism: Conus ventricosus (assembly GCA_018398815.1). NCBI lineage: Eukaryota > Metazoa > Mollusca > Gastropoda > Neogastropoda > Conidae > Conus > Conus ventricosus. The sequence goes on from CM031607.1 coordinate 93,511,906, forward strand.
GGAGAATTTGCATCTTTTCTTTTCCATGACGATCAATGAGGATGATGACAACATGGGAAGTTTGTACTCTGTGCTTTCTTTAACAATGAGACTTGGATTTTTTTTTTCTGCTGTGCCCATTACATGTCAAATTTCACAGAACTTCCGCTGTTCTGCTGCTGAAGCAGCAGCCAAAAAAAAAAAAAAAGAAAAAAAAGTCAGGTTTGAAGAAAAGAAAAAGAAACACCCGAAGGTGCTGGGGAGGACCCAGAGAAGCACTGTCTTCGCCTGCCTTTAGAGCAGTCCTGTACCATCCTTGGAGGCCTGCGCTGTGTTGACGATGGGTACAGGCACGCACAGGACACTCCATTAAGATATCAAGGGACATAACTGCTCCTGAACAGAGGTAAATTAGACTACAGGATGCAGCTCATAACAGCCTTAAAGTAGCATCCCCATGGGTGTACCAGCCCGTATTTCATGACTGCAGAGCCCACCGGCGAAAAACACCACCCTCCAGCTGCCGAGCACACCCCACAGACCCAACCACCCCTGCCCACGGACAGATGAAGACAGTGCCACTCCAGACACAGCCAAGCTTTCGCCATACGGTCTTATGTGGCCTCAAAAGAGAATCCAAAGCTGTAGTCTTTCCCACTGTCAACAGTGGTCAGTGGGTCTTTCCTCACCGTCACTGGACCTTTCTCCAGGGTCAGCCTAGTTAAGGCAAAGAAGAAAAAGAAACACCCGAAGGTGCTGGGAGGACCCAGAGAAGCACTGTCTTCGCCTGCCTTTAGAGCAGTCCTGTACCACCCTTGGAGGCCTGCGCTGTGTTGACGATGGGTACAGGCACGCACAGGACACTCCATTAAGATATCAAGGGACATAACTGCTCCTGAACAGAGGTAAATTAGACTACAGGATGCAGCTCATAACAGCCTTAAAGTAGCATCCCCATGGGTGTACCAGCCCGTATTTCATGACTGCAGAGCCCCCGGCGAAAAACACCATCCTCCAGCTGCCGAGCACACCCCACAGACCCAACCACCCCTGCCCACGGACAGATGAAGACAGTGCCACTCCAGACACAGCCAAGCTTTCGCCATACGGTCTTATGTGCCCTCAAGAGAGAATCCAAAGTTGTAGTCTTTCCCACTGTCAACAGGACATTCCCTGTGGTCAGTGGGTCTTTCCTCACCGTCACTGGACCTTTCTCCAGGGTCAGCCTAGTTAAGGTAAAGAAGAAAAAGAAACACCGAAGGTGCTGGGGAGGACCCAGAGAAGCACTGTCTTCGCCTGCCTTTAGAGCAGTCCTGTACCACCCTTGGAGGCCTGCGCTGTGTTGACGATGGGTACAGGCACGCACAGGACACTCCATTAAGATATCAAGGGACATAACTGCTCCTGAACAGAGGTAAATTAGACTACAGGATGCAGCTCATAACAGCCTTAAAGTAGCATCCCCATGGGTGTACCAGCCCGTATTTCATGACTGCAGAGCCCACCGGTGAAAAACACCACCCTCCAGCTGCCGAGCACACCCCACAGACCCAACCACCCTGCCCACGGACAGATGAAGACAGTGCCACTCCAGACACAGCCAAGCTTTCGCCATACGGTCTTATGTGCCCTCAAGAGAGAATCCAAAGTTGTAGTCTTTCCCACTGTCTGCTGTGCCCATTACATGTCAAATTTCACAGAACTTCCGCTGTTCTGCTGCTGAAGCAGCAGCCAAAAAAAAAAAAAGAAAAAAAAGTCAGGTTTGAGTATTTACATGGAATTCAAAGCTGTGGATTATGACCGTCTGTTTGCTTCCAAGACCGAGTCACTCTTTTTCACAAGAACTAAGAACAGTGGTGAAAACTACTAGGCTACAACGCCCATCTTGCAGTGAAGTTAAAAAGACAAATGCATGGTCGTTCTTTGTTCTTTGTTTTCATTGTCCTGAATGTTGTTTATCTTGCCTGAAGAAGACCTAAAAAGTCGAAACGCATCGTGTCTTGTCTTGTAATTTGTTTGTCCCTGTTGTTTGGCAGCCTCACTAATAAATCTTTTTAAAATAGGCTACAATAATCGTGGCCAGTTCACGACCTGGTATAGTTGAGAGAAGAAGCCGCACGCTGGACGACACAGTGTCGCACCTGTTGGATAAGTCAGCGAATGGTTCATGAAGGTGAGTCATCCATACCTTGTAATGTGCAATTCTGAAATTCAGTGGAGCTGTTACGGCTTTAGTCTGTAGTATCAACTGGTTATGACCATGTCAATGACAAAAACAAGTTCTGAGCACAAGCCTTACAGATGAGCCAAACATTTCTATGATGTTGATTTAGCACACATTTTCAAGTAGGATGCAAAAGCCAGTTGATAGACTGACATCATATCAGAATGGTAATGACGAGTTCCGGCATGGTCAAAGCAAAAGTTGACAGACTGACATCATATCAGAATCGTAATGAGTTCAGGCATGGTCAAGCAAAGGTAGCCTCACCAGTTGTCAGTAACCTCACCAATCCACTGCCTGGTCTGTGGATTGTCTCCCTTCAATTTCAGCTTCATCAAGGAGGCGTCACTGCGTGCGGACTGGTCCATATACGCTACACCACATCCACTAAGTTTTAGGTTACACTACACATGATTTTAAGCTGATGGATAAATGAATTAAAACCTAAGATGAGAGAATTGAAGATGAGGGTCTCGTGGCTATGACTTAGCAGATGTCTGACCTATGCATTAGCCCAACACGCTGGTCAGACCTTGAGTGCCTACCTAACATTGGCTGTCTTTTTTTTTTGTATGTGTGTAGTGAATGTACACATGTGTATATGAATGTGTAAGCACGGGCAATTCTTTTTTTTTTTCACTGGTCACAGTCAACATGTTAAAAACACAACGCACCAGTATTTTGTATTTTTTTTTAAACACTTTAATTATTCTAATGCATTATCTACGTGAAAGTCTGTTTCTTACAAACAGGAACCTTTGTTCAATTTTCAGTCAGTATACTCTAAGGAATATCTGTGAATGCTTATGTTGTATTTTTACTCACTCTGTATATCAACAAATGAAATTAATGTGCCGATGTTAAAGAAGAAAGCACACAACTGAGGAGTGGAACAAAGTCCCAAACTGCAGAGTCACCACCTGTCACTTCAATAGGAGTGGAACAAAGTCCCAAACTGCAGAGTCACCACCTGTCACTTCAATAGGAGTGAACAAAGTCCCAAACTGCAGAGTCACCACCTATCACTTCAATAGGAGTGGAACAAAGTCCCAAACTGCAGAGTCACCACCTGTCACTTCAATAGGAGTGGAACAAAGTCCCAAACTGCAGAGTCACCACCTGTCACTTCAATAGGAGTGAACAAAGTCCCAAACTGCAGAGTCACCACCTGTCACTTCAATAGGAGTAGAACAAAGTCCCAAACTGCAGTCACCACCTGTCACTTCAATAGGAGTGGAACAAAGTCCCAAACTGCAGAGTCACCACCTGTCACTTCAATAGGAGTGAACAAAGTCCCAAACTGCAGAGTCACACCTGTCACTTCAATAGGAGTGGAACAAAGTCCCAAACTGCAGAGTCACCACCTGTCACTTCAATAGGAGTGGACAAAGTCCCAAACTGCAGAGTCACCACCTGTCACTTCAATAGGAGTGGACAAAGTCCCAAACTGCAGAGTCACCACCTGTCACTTCAATAGGAGTGGAACAAAGTCCCAAACTGCAGAGTCACCACCTGTCACTTCAATAGGAGTGGACAAAGTCCCAAACTGCAGAGTCACCACCTGTCACTTCAATAGGAGTGGAACAAAGTCCCAAACTGCAGAGTCACCACCTGTCACTTCAATAGGAGTGGAACAAAGTCCAAACTGCAGAGTCACCACCTGTCACTTCAACAGGAGTGGAACAAAGTCCCAAACTGCAGAATCACCACCTGTCACTTCAATAGGAGTGAACAAAGTCCCAAACTGCAGTCACCACCTGTCACTTCAATAGGAGTGAACAAAGTCCCAAACTGCAGAGTCACCACCTGTCACTTCGATAGGAGTGGACAAAGTCCCAAACTGCAGTCACCACCTGTCACTTCAATAGGAGTGGACAAAGTCCCAAACTGCAGAGTCACCACCTGTCACTTCAATAGGAGTGGAACAAAGTCCCAAACTGCAGAGTCACCACCTGTCACTTCAATAGGAGTGGACAAAGTCCCAAACTGCAGTCACCACCTGTCACTTCAATAGGAGTGGAACAAAGTCCCAAACTGCAGAGTCACCACCTGTCACTTCAATAAGAGTGGAACAAAGTCCCAAACTGCAGAGTCACCACCTGTCACTTCAATAGGAGTGGAACAAAGTCCCAAACTGCAGTCACCACCTGTCACTTCAATAGGAGTGGACAAAGTCCCAAACTGCAGTCACCACCTGTCACTTCAATAGGAGTGGACAAAGTCCCAAACTGCAGTCACCACCTGTCACTTCAATAGGAGTGGAACAAAGTCCCAAACTGCAGTCACCACCTGTCACTTCAATAGGAGTGGAACAAAGTCCCAAACTGCAGAGTCACCACCTGTCACTTCAATAGGAGTGGAACAAAGTCCCAAACTGCAGAGTCACCACCTGTCACTTCAATAGGAGTGGAACAAAGTCCCAAACTGCAGAGTCACCACCTGTCACTTCAATAGGAGTGGAACAAAGTCCCAAACTGCAGAGTCACCACCTGTCACTTCAATAGGAGTGGACAAAGTCCCAAACTGCAGTCACCACCTGTCACTTCAATAGGAGTGGAACAAAGTCCCAAACTGCAGATGTCACCACCTGTCACTTCAATAGGAGTGGAACAAAGTCCCAAACTGCAGCGCCACCTGTCACTTCAATAGGAGTGGAACAAAGTCCCAAACTGCAGAGTCACCACCTGTCACTTCAATAGGAGTGGAACAAAGTCCCAAACTGCAGTCACCACCTGTCACTTCAATAGGAGTGGAACAAAGTCCCAAACTGCAGAGTCACCACCTGTCACTTCAATAGGAGTGGAACAAAGTCCCAAACTGCAGTCACCACCTGTCACTTCAATAGGAGTGAACAAAGTCCCAAACTGCAGTCACCACCTGTCACTTCAATAGGAGTGGAACAAAGTCCAAACTGCAGAGTCACACCTGTCACTTCAATAGGTGGACACAATTTATTCTGGCTGTCTTTTTCATTCACTGAGATCACAAGAATGACTGTGAAACTGTAAAGAAAACAAACAAACTACCTACCTTTGAAGGAAACAAAACTTCTAACGCACAAATGTCCATTGTTTCTTTCACTTCACTTATTTCACTGTGAGATTCTCAAGACAAATATCTGTTATCTTCATCTGTACCTACCTTCATCACAATGAGAGTGTCTGGTTCAAACCACATTCATACTGAAAAAAAATATCTCGGTCTGGGGTACCCCCCATACTCGTAACCACCACTCATATGCACTAAGTAAAAACTTTATTTAGTGTGACTTATATCTAGCAAACACCTGTCAGTTTCAAGGAGGAGTCCTCATAGAGGATGGTCTGTTCAGTTCTCATTCCAACTTGCACCATGAAGGAGTCAAAATTCAAGAACATTCAGGGAGCCTAACACTCCTGAAATAGTGTACATTTTCCTTGACTTGCCAGTTGTTAAAGTTTATTTTTTCCTTGATTTATTCTTGATCAGATGAAAAAGACAGAGTCGAGAATGAAAGCGAGGAGTGGTGATGGTGGTTGTGACAAACATTGCAATATCTGTATCTCTTTCCTCTGCCCTCCCACCAGCCCCCCCACTCCCCTTCCCCCACCTCACCCATTCCCCTGTCCCACATTGACTGGGTCCCTGTGTGTCACACACACAGCTCATTCAATTTCATCCCCCACCTCACCCATTCCCCTGTCCCACATTGACTGGGTTCCTGTGTGTCAGACACACAGCTCATTAAATTTCAGACTCAAATTTTCCAATTTCGCTGGATTGTTTTAATACCTGCACACTGTTTTGATTCCAAGGTGCTTTTTTTTCCCCTTACAAGCTTGTACTAAAATCCAATCACATTTTCCATTTCATACTTTTGGGGCTGTTAGTTCTAAACACTAGTTCATAGTCCCAGCAATTTTTTTTTTACCAGGATTATTCCAAGCCCAAATGACAGAAAATGACTAGAAAAACACATTTGGGTGGGGGGGGGGGCGTCAAGTTAATGTCATGGTTACTTCAAAGGCACTGGTTTTTCACAGCTCAAGTGAACACACTATTAAAGGGAAGTAACTTAAGTGAAGGGACTTGCGGTTCCCATCACATTCTAATAAGAAAGCCATATTATTTGCCTGCTATAGTCTGTTCTTTTCCTTTTAAAACTCAAATTTAACAGATATTCCTAAGCTTTAAAAATATGCATCATTTCTTTTTTGTTATACAGCTCTCGACATGATCAGGACCACTGTGCATTCTAAAAAGAAAAAATGTTTAAGCCACATGTTTTGTTTATGGCTGGCGAAAGGCCACTTCAATTTTCCAGCTTGCAACCCTGTTTAGGAACTTTGCAGGTGTTCGTTCTGGATAGTGTCTTGGTACAACTTCTCTGAAATGTTTTTGACCATGATCTGTAGTACGCCATTCTTACTCGTTGCAAAGCTCAGTTCCACGATTCTGTCAATCCTTTACCTTCTTGTACCCAACAATGCAAAGACAATGCTATCCCTACTGGATCTGTTGAAAATTAGTATTATGTGAAAGCTTTCTCAACTTTTTAAACTAAGACATAAAACTTTCTACATATGATTTCATAATGAAGACACATGCACAAAACGTCACTGGCAAAATCCTCTAACCTCCAACCCCATCGTGGCTTCACCCGCTACTTGTTTCCCTCATCCCCCAAAAGTACTTGGCATCACATACACAACCTTGATCTCCTCCATCCCCCAACAGTACTTGGCATCACATACACAACCTTGATAAGAGTCATAAATAAGGAAATGCATCAGGAAACCTGACATGGCATATATAACACAGGGCCCATGAGGGGACCAGATGGGGAAGGGAGCTAATGGGCTTGCATTTCCTCCCCTTGCACAGGCTACAAACAACAGGCAACTGAAATAATATTTTTCTTCTGCTCCAACGTAAAGCCACATTCACCCATTTCATTCAAACACTTATTAAATGTACAACATTCTTCACACACAAACCACCATTTTTTTTCCCCACAATCTAACCTGGTTCGTATCTTTCCTTAACAATTGAAATTCATCTTAAAGTGCCTGGACAATCCACTAAGAAGAGCGCTAACACAAAAGACAATAGAGAGATATTTCCGCACACAAGCTGCTCATTTCTCAAAAGTCACAGGAGGCACTTTTGTGCTCACGGCAGACACTCTCTCTGTGATGACCTGAGTTTTTGAACGAAAATTTACACTCCAACACATATTTACACATTGCCACACAAACATGCATTTCTCCATAAACATACACAGCAAGTACAACAAAAGAAAACAGGCCAAATGCACACGCTTAGCGCACGTGAACAAAGCTAGAAATGCTCATGACAGTAACACTGTTGACATATTGCTTTCAATGGAGGGAATACACCTGGCATGCTTTACATGCAGAGGGTGCCAACACTCAAACACCCACAATCTTTTTTTTTCTGCTTTGGTTGCAATTTACAGTTTCTGGGAGATGTGAAAGGGAAGCAAAACATGGACAATGATCTCTGAAAGTTTTACAGTTTTCACACCTTCTTTTTCGACTTTTAGGATCAACCTGTACTAATGATAAAGTCCTGATATTGAGACATTTAATTTTTTTACCTTTACAAAGATAGAGCAATAACCTTATTTTCTCAGACCACACTTAAAATGATCTTATTTGTGTGTGTGAATATGTGAAATCAGGCACAAACCTTTCAATTAGCACCCTGGCATACATTCCAGTAGGTGCCCTTGGTGTACTTTGGTTTTGAAGGTGAACTTTGTTTTCAAGCTATATGGTACATTTTTGCCACCGAACTTCTCTCTACATTTTCAACAAAACTCTTAAAATTATTTCAGGAAATTTCTTTAAAAAATGAATAATGAAGGACAGAAGTTCCTAAAGATTTGCACAATTAATCTCTAAACTTATAGCACACTTACATGTATGTGAAGGAGACAGAAATAACATATAAATTCACACTGAATACTACAAGTATTCTAAATGCAGTGTATTTGTGGAGGGTTTTTTTCTCTTTTTTTTTTTTCAATCAGCCATCACAGTTTTCACCTGACCTTCCTTTCTTCTTAATTCCAACACATTGTTGGTTACTAAATGTCTGTATCGCATATTTCATGCACAGTGTGTGTGTGTGTGTGTGTGTGTGTGTGTGTGTGTGTGTGTGTGTGTGTGAGAGAGAGAGAAAAAGAGTGAGTGAGCGAGTGTGTGTGTGTGTATGAGAGAGAGAGTGAGTGAGTGAGTGAGTGTGTGTGTGTGTGTGTGTGTGTTGTGTGAGATTATATAAGTGTGAATACTACAGACGAACACAAGCACCAGGTGCACTTTCAAGAAACGTACAAAAAGCAAACCACATCACTGGAATTTACAGAATTAAACCTAAGGCATCCTCCTTCATTTTGATTCATGTGATAATGCACAAATTTGGATGCATACTTAAACATGACTAGAGTGAAGTGCACCTTGTCTAACCCCGCCTAAAAAAGCCTGCACATTAATTTCTTACCTTGATAAAGAACAGACTTCAACGTAGGACTACAGCTTAACTGAATGCTTCATTATCATATGCAAACAGGATCCGCTGTGAGCCAAGTGCATACTTGATCACCATTTGCCACCAATTTGGAATTCGGTGTTCAGTTCTTCAGTTGGAAAAGGTGGCTGGCAATCATTAAAAAAAGAGAAGAAAAAGATGGACTGTATCTACATCATCCACCCCCCCTTCCATAAGAGAAGATAATCTACTGACTGAAAAATGTTTCCTGCATTACTCCTCCAACTTCTTTCGGTCTATAGATTAGCTTCTCTACTGGGACTTTTTTTCCCAGAACTGCTAGACACTGTCTTTTTTCTTCAGAATTTTATCAATCATTTCATATTGATGTTTTCAGCACAGAAAAGGAGACTGCACTTGACCCTCTTTATGTTTGAAATCACTCAGCAAATCAGTGTGTCATGTTTTATGCATAGAAGACAGGAGAACTGATCGGATATTGCTGAAAAGTACTCTCCCCCTATCGCACTCCCCTTTCCTGATTAGCTGGGTAATCTGAATCTTGAACTGGAAGGTCAGTGTGTTCTCCCTTTTTGATCGAGATTCCTGTAACCCCCCCCCCCCCCCTCCATTCCTCCCTTGCATATTACCCCCTTCCTCTTCCGAGTGTCTTCCCAAAGACACACATACACACACGTGCATGCACGCACACATACACTCATGCACACACACACTCTACATCTCAGCCCTTCACTCGTTTTGAAAAAAAAAAATCAGGTCATGATGACAAAACCTTTGTCACCATTTGTGCCATGAAACATTGCTCGCCATCAAAATTAGCTTAGTTCACACATATGCTGCTAGCACAAGCTTAACTTCAAACGACATGTCAGCATGAAACGATTTCTGGGTGGAAACAGAAACTTTACAATATTTTCCGACAGGAAATGACTGTACATATGTTCAAAGCATCTGCAACGTCTTCATTCACAAATCCTTCAGCGCTGCTAGTTGCTGTTCTATGGCGCTGTCGCTGACTCCAGCTTTCGACGACTCCCCAATCTTCCCCCGTGCTGCTGATGGGGCGTTCACCATCTGTGGGCACACCAGGTTAAAACCACCATGAGACTACAGCTAACACCGGTGAAAATGAGGTCAGAATGAAACAGTACAGAAATCTGAACATCAAAGAACACAAAGACAGTGAAAATCTAACAGTACAGAAATCTGAACATCAAAGAACACAAAGACAGTGAAAATCTAACAGTACAGAAATCTGAACATCAAAGAACACAAAGACAGTGAAAATCTAACAGTACAGAAATCTGAACATCAAAGAACACAAAGACAGTGAAAATCTAACAGTACAGAAATCTGAACATCAAAGAACACAAAGACAGTGAAAATCTAACAGTACAGAAATCTGAACATCAAAGAACACAAAGACAGTGAAAATCTAACAGTACAGAAATCTGAACATCAAAGAACACAAAGACAGTGAAAATCTAAGTGAAATGGGATTTTAAAAAAGATGAACAATGCATGAGTACTTCAACAGACATTTGTGCAAAAAAAAAATGGTGAGATAATAAGATGAATAGAGAAAATGGAGCGATACATAGGCAAGACAGACAGACAGACTGATGAGTGAGACAGACTGACGGTCAAGTAGATGGACAAACTGATAATAGATAGATAAAGAGATTAATACATATGAGAATTTAAAACATTTATGACCTAATGTTGGAATGAAAATGAGAGAGAGATCATCTGAAGATTTCAGAAAGATGACAATGTGAGAATAACTTATTCGACAATTCTGAAATAACAATGATGGACACTCTCTCTCTCTCTCTCTCTCTCTCTCTCTCTCTCCAACTCAAACCTCTCATCTCTCTACTGCAAACAGATGCATATATACAAGCAGCTGCAGTTGGGCATCTACAAACACATATTTTCTCTCCACCCTTCTAATTCACACACAAACATGTACACCAACAATCAAACTTAACACACTCGCACTCACATAGACACACGCACATGTGCGCATGCAAATACGCACTCGCTTATCTGCATGGATTTAAGTATGCTTGCACACACACATTGATAACTGACCTTGTCAGTGATTTCAATGCCAATCTCATCCAGGACTTGGCTGACGATGGCGTCCTGTTCCTCCTCGTCCCCAGACTCCGCCAGAATGTCATCCAGTGTGTCATCGACTGCACAGAATTACACACAGGTCAGACACAGACACACCTCATGTGTCACTGACTGCACAGAATTACGCACAGGTCAGACACAGACACACCTGATGTGTCATTGACTGCACAGTATTACACACAGGTCAGACACAAACACACCTGATGTGTCATTGACTGCACAGTATTACACACAGGTCAGACACAAACACACCTGATGTGTCATTGACTGCACAGTATTACACACAGATCAGACACAGACACACCTCATGTGTCATTGACTGCACATCAGTACACACGGGTCAGACACAAAGACACCTGACGTGTCATTGACTGCACAGTATTACACACAGGTCAGACACAGACACACCTGACGTGTCATTGACTGCACAGCAGTACACACAGGTCAGACACAAACACACCTGACGTGTCATTGCGCAAGTCAGGCACAAACACACCTGACGTGTCATTGACTGCACAGCAGTACACACAGGTCAGACACAAACACACCTGATGTGTCATTGACTGCACAGCAGTACACACAGGTCAGACCCCAAAGACACCTGACGTGTCATTGACTGCACAGCATTACACACAGGTCAGACACAAACACACCTGACGTGTCATTGACTGCACAGCAGTACACACAGGTCAGACACAAAGACACCTGACGTGTCATTGACTGCACAGCATTACACACAGGTCAGACACAAAGACACCTGACGTGTCATTGACTGCACAGCATTTACACACAGGTCAGACACAAAGACACCTGATGTGTCATTGACTGCACAGCATTACACACAGGTCAGACACAAATACACCTGACATGTCATTGACTGCACAGCATTACACACAGGTCAGACACAAATACACCCCCCCCCCCCCCCCCCCCCAGAATATCACTATTGCACAGTGCTACACAGATGACACACTACAAGACATGAGATCAGACATACTGATACAATATACAGAAGTGCTCACTACTAGTGCACTTGTTAAGATGTGTCAGGAACACTACATACACTTTATTATTATTATTATTATTATTATTATTATTTGTCACAGTACAGTCTCTGAAATGTAACACACACAGTCAGCGTGCACATCCCTCCCTCTCTTCCCTCAGCTCCCTTTCCTCTCTCTCCTTCATTTTTCCACCATCTCCTACACACAATAGTTTTTTCTTTTCAGGTGACGATGACCAGAGATGCATGGGAACAACTGATAGTTACTCATGTTCACGATGCAGTCACATAAGATTGCTGCTTTGAATCCAATTCATTTAGCTTGTAGCCTAGCCGACCCCAAAGGGCCATATTCAGGGTGTCCTTTCATCAGAGTCACCTCTGTAAATATCATTTTTTAGAAAAATATATACACAACTCCTTAAAACAGAGTTTCTGAAAACAAGCTAAAAGCTTGCTTTAAAATCTCCCTTCCATAAAATCTTAATACACAAAATGTTGATCTCTTTCAGGAACTTGAAAATCATATCAGGTGGAACATCTCTGACTAAGGTTTTCTCGGAACCTGCTGTAAAATGTTCCAGTCTGACATCATGCAAGTCCCAACATTCTACAAGAACATGCTCTACAGTGAGCAATACATCACACGGAATGCACCTCAGAGCTTCTTCACCTTCTCAAAAGATACAAGTACATGTACAAGGAGTGACCTGTGTACCATCAGCACAAAACTTTTTCTTTAGCTCTCCAAAATGCACATGGTAAAATTCAAGATTTGGACAGATTAGAAAGAGTTTGTTGTCCATTGGCATGTTCCTGTCCACTTGTCAGAGGTCTCTGACATAAGTCTGAGATTTAGGTTTCAGACTGGTTTGAGGGATAAAGAATCCATTCAAGTCTTTTTTTTGTAACATTTCTTGGCAAGTTGATCAATCACATCATTACCTTGAATACTAACATGACTGGAAAACAAAGAAAAAACTGTGTTGTAAGGATCAGATTTCAGAGGTCTTTAGTCTCCTCTGTACAAGACAAAGAGATGGAGCTAAGCAGCAGTCTGTTGTAACGTGTGTGAAGAACATGGAACAGTCTGGTTGTGTGCACATCATCCCTGGAAAGAGTGTGACCCAGTGATGTGTGTGTGTGGACTGTGCGTTGGTGTGAGGACCACTCACTCATTTCCTCTGTCATGCCCATCTTGGTGGACTGCTTCTCAAACTCCTGCATGACCTGCATGGTCTTCTGGGGGTCCATCACCTTGTTCATCTCTGTCATCGTCTGAAACAGGATGTCACCATCAGCCTCATCTGTCCTACAACACGGCCATCAACATGCATCCATCGTGTCATATCTGTCATCATCTGAAACAGGATGTCACCATCAGCCTCATCTGTCCTACAACACGGCCATCAACGTACATCCATCATGTCACCTCTGTCATCGTCTGAAACAGGATGTCACCATCAGCCTCATCTGTCCTACAACACGGCCATCAACGTACATCCATCATGTCACCTCTGTCATCATCTGAAACAGGATGTCACCATCAGCCTCATCTGTCCTACAACACTGCCATCAATGCACATCCATCATATCATCTTTTGTACAACATCATACCGTCACATTATCACCTGACACACACCATACTATCACTTTATCATCAGACACACACCATACTATCACATTATCATCTGACACACACCATACTATCACTTTATCATCTGACACACACCATACTATCACATTATCATCTGACACACACCATACTGTCACATTATCATCTGACACACACCATACTATCACATCATCTGACACACACCATACTATCACATCATCTGACACATACCATACTATCACTTTATCATCTGACACACACAATACCATCACATCATCTGACACACACCACACTATCACATTATCATCTAATACACTGATGTGGCCCATTGCGGTCGGCTGGGCTATAAGCAACATTATCTTATCTTATCTTATCTAATACACACCATACTATCACATTATCATCTGATACACACCATACTATCACATCATCTGACACACACCATACTATCACTTTATCATCTAATACACACCATACTATCACATTATCATCTGATACACACCATACTATCACATCATCTGACACACACCATACTATCACATTATCATCTGACACACACCATACTATCACACTATCACCTGACACACACCTTACTATCACATTATCACCTGACACACACCATACTGTCACATCATCTGACACACACCATACTGTCACATTATCATCTGACACACACCATACTGTCACATTATCGTCTGACACACACCATACTATCACTTTATCATCTGACACACACCATACTATCACTTTATCATCTGACACACACCATACTATCACTTTATCATCTGACACACACCATACTGTCACATTATCATCTGACACACACCATACTGTCACATTATCGTCTGACACACACCATACTGTCACTTTATCGTCTGACACACACCATACTGTCACTTTATCGTCTGACACACACCATACTGTCACATTATCATCTGACACACACCATACAATCACATTATCATCTGACACACACCATACAATCACATTATCATCTGACACATACCATACTGTCACTTTATTATCTGACACACACCATCCTATCCAGTGATAATTCTTATGCACAAATGAGCGTCTGATGCATTAAATTCCCATCTAATGCACCCGAATTCAGACAAGCATGTCACTAAAACCTTCCAAAATTTACCTTGACAATGATTTTCTCCTGTACACATCACAGCTCTGAGCAGTGCGTCACATGAAAGCATTTTCGTTCCATCTGCCATGATTGAATCCAATTTAAACACAACTTTCCTTGATGTTTTAGAACGTTCTGAATCGATGAACAACTTCCGCGTGAGAACTCTTCTCGACTAAAGACCAACAACTGTCGTCACAATAGACTATCCAGTCTATGACTGGACCACAAGATCACGTGATTCGGCCAAATGTGAAAAGCACAGAAAAAATGAATGAAATTTGTCCTTTAAGAATCAAAATCGACAATCCAGCAAATGGAACGAAAGCCGGGCAATTTATGCAACATGATTGGGCTGGGACAATCAAAATGACTCCATTATGGATATACGAAAGTGTTGCACACAATGCAAGAGTGACCAACCTACATAATTTCATAAAAATTTCCACAAATACTCATCACTCGCAACTTGTTTGTCACGAGGTTTCCGATGATCAGTGTGTGGGGACTGGAATATAGACAATTATTAAACATTTCTACACTGATGGAAATGGCTCATATAGTGGAAATTCTGCAATGATAATCGAAGAGGACATCCCACATATATATTTTCACTTTAAAATCCTGGCAATAAAGGTGTTCTCATTTATTCACTTTTGCTGATAACACTTTTACTAACGTTAGAACACGAATCTGAATAAGTAATCTTTAGCATATATTCTGCCATGTTTTATCAACTTTAATATCAGCACCTCTTTTCTCATCTATTTTGTCTCATTCTCTTTCTTTATGTTTGTGAGCCATACATGGCGCCCTCATATGTGTGTGTGTGTGTGCGTGCATTTGTTCTAGCAGTTATAAAGTGTGTGTTTCTATATATTTTTATAACCCCTTGAAAATTTGGAAACGAGTTTTTCGCACCGAGTCTGACCCCCTAATTTTCAGGAAATAATTATCACCGACTATCACATCATCATGACATACATAACCATCCCTTTACATCATCATGCTACAGACACACCATCCTATCACATCATCATCTGACACACAATACATTAATCAATACACCATAGCAAATGGAGAGAAAAAACATCCATAAACATTGTGACAGTCTTCAGCACCATGAATAAAGAGACTAGCAAAGAACTGTATTATCAACACGCATTGCATCAATAAACATTTACACCATGGTTCCTCTTTCCCCATCCTTCTCAGCCGGCCTACCTTGGTTGTTGTTCCCATGGCTTTCGCCATCTTCATGTTGGAATGCATCATCTGAGACAAAGGGCAAAAAAGAGAAATGTTATGAACTACAGCAGACATGGGGGACACCCAAAAGAAGCATATCTGTGGTCCTCAATGCACATACATATTCCTGGCATACACACACACACCATATATATATATATGCTATGCAGACACTGATGAAGATAAAAACATCAAAAACAAACAAACAAAAGAATCTACAAACCACAAATGTACACCACACACTGATTCTCTATTTCTCCTCTTTGACTTTTCCACTCGCACATAACCACATCAGCCCTGATGTGGCCCTTTGCGGTCGGCTGGGCTATAAGCAACATTATCTTATCTTACATAACCACATTCAATCATTATGCACACATGCAGAACACATTCACTCAAAAGATAAAGTTCATCTGTCTGTCACGGTTATACACACACACACACACACACACACACACACACACACACACACACACACACACACACACATACACACACACACAAATCAAATCAAATCATGTTGCTTTAAGCCCTGCCAACCACGAAAACCGTACTGGGGAGGAAACACAATATAAAAAAAAAACAAAAAAAAAAACAAAGAGAGAGAATTAAAATGCAAAGTTAAAACTCAATACCAGTTATTTCTTTACATCAAAATATCTGCAAAAAAAGACTGTAACAATCAAGTTGAAATCAAATCTTCTTAAAAACAATTATTGTTTTAGAAAACTCAAAATCAATTCCAGGCGAACGTCCTGGAACAAGGTCTTCATTGAGCTTGCCATAAAGTGTGTATCTCTGACACCATGTAGCTCCCTGCACTTGATTACAATGTGTCTGATGCTGAATTGTTCATCCAATGGGATGCAACCTGGAGCTTCTTCACTCTTTAAAAAATACAAATGTGTTAAAAACGAATGGCCAGTGTGCAGCCGGAATAAAACTATTCCTCTCACACACACACACACACACACACACACACACACACACACACACACACACACACACATACACACACACACACACACACACACACACACACACTCACACATACACACACACACACACACACACACACACACACACAAGTGTGCGCATGCACACCCTGTTACACCTCCTTCCTTCCCAGTTCCCTCCCACCAATACTCACATTGAAATGTTATACACATTTGCATCACATTTTCATTCATTCACAAAATAACAATTGTCTGTCATTCTTTTTCACACACAGACACACACTGTTCTAATATTTATATGTTTTTTTTCTCACACACACACACACACACACACACACACACACACACACACAATTAGTGTAATACTCTACCCCCCCCCCCCCCTCCCTAAATTAAATCTTTCATCCCACTTCAACAAGCGTTCATCCTGCCCAACCCCCAGCAGTCAGCCACAGACAAATGTATCGTCAGGCAGTCCACCTATTTTCAGACAAATGTATCGTCAGGCAGTCCACCTATTTTCAGACAAATGTATCGTCAGGCAGTACACCTATTTTCAGACAAATGTATCGTCAGGCAGTCCACCTATTTTCAGACAAATGTATCGTCAGGCAGTACACCTATTTTCAGACAAATGTATCGTCAGGCAGTCCACCTATTTTCAGACAAATGTATCGTCAGGCAGTCCACCTATTTTCAGACAAATGTATCGTCAGGCAGTACACCTATTTTCAGACAAATGTATCGTCAGGCAGTCCACCTATTTTCAGACAAATGTATCGTCAGGCAGTCCACCTATTTTCAGACAAATGTATCGTCAGGCAGTCCACCTATTTTCAGACAAATGTATCGTCAGGCAGTCCACCTATTTTCAGACAAATGTATCATCAGGCAGTCCACCTATTTTCAGACAAATGTATCGTCAGGCAGTCCACCTATTTTCAGACAAATGTATCGTCAGGCAGTCCACCTATTTTCAGACAAATGTATCGTCAGGCAGTCCACCTATTTTCAGACAAATGTATCGTCAGGCAGTCCACCTATTTTCAGACAAATGTATCGTCAGGCAGTCCACCTATTTTCAGACAAATGTATCGTCAGGCAGTCCACCTATTTTCAGACAAATGTATCGTCAGGCAGTCCACCTATTTTCAGACAAATGTATCGTCAGGCAGTCCACCTATTTTCAGACAAATGCATCGTCAGGCAGTCCACCTATTTTCAGACAAATGCATCGTCAGGCAGTCCACCTATTTTCAGACAAATGCATCGTCAGGCAGTACACCTATTTTCAGACAAATGTATCGTCAGGCAGTACACCTATTTTCAGACAAATGTATCGTCAGGCAGTACACCTATTTTCAGACAAATGTATCATCAGGCAGTCCACCTATTTTCAGACACATGTATCGTCAGGCAGTACACCTATTTTCAGACAAATGTATCGTCAGGCAGTCCACCTATTTTCAGACAATTGTATCATCAGGCAGTACACCTATTTTCAGACAAATGTATCGTCAGGCAGTACACCTATTTTCAGACAAATGTATCGTCAGGCAGTACACCTATTTTCAGACAAATGTATCGTCATGCAGTCCACCTATTTTCAGACAAATGTATCGTCAGGCAGTACACCTATTTTCAGACAAATGTATCGTCAGGCAGTACACCTATTTTCAGACAAATGTATCGTCAGGCAGTACACCTATTTTCAGACAAATGTATCGTCAGGCAGTACACCTATTTTTACCTTTTGCTGGTTTCCAATGGCTTGAATCTTGGAGCCCGCAGCGTAACTCTTGGTCTTCTGTTTCCTCAAAGCCACCAACTGTTTGGCAAGAATGGTAGCAGCCTGCAACAAGGAGACCATGGATACCAGTCACTTGGCCTCTTCACTTTTTGTTACATGGCATCACTCTGTGTGTGTGTGTGTGTGTGTGTGTGTGTGTGTGTGTGTGTGTGTGTGTGTGTGTGTGAGTGCGTGTGTGTGTGTGTGTGTGTGTGTGTGTGTGTGTGTGTGTGTGTGTGTGTGTGTGTGTGTGTGTGTGAGTGAGTGAGTGAGCGTGTGCATGTGTGCGTACGTACGTGTGTACATGTGTGTTGAATTGCATACTTTTAACAGGCTCTATTCCTCAGACTATTCATGCAAGTTCGTCATGGGCAGCTAAGTATGAGAAAAATGACTTTACAACAAAAAAAAAGACATCCCATCTTCCTTTTCCAACCTCCATTCACACCTCCATCCCCTCTCTCTCTATATATATATTGCTTTTTTCCATATTTGGGGTGAGGGAGGGGTTTGACCTAGACTTTTTCTTTGATGGGACTAAAACAACAGGATATGGTGCTATCATTTGCAAACATCAACTACTGGAAAGATAAGGATTGTGCACAAGCAATAGCATGTACTGTAGTGACTGATCTCTATTACAAATGATGAGTGTTGTTTACCCCTAGACAGATCAGCTGAAACATTTGACTGGCACAGGTGGAACAAATGGTCCCAAAAGCTTTCCTTAAGCCACCTGAAAGTTGGCAGACCTCCCAAAACCTACACAGTCTCCTCAATCTACAGTTCAAAAATATATTGTTATCACTATGATCAGATACTTTTAGTAGTTAGAGAACAGAAAATGTATTGTGCATAATCATATTTTGGCAGAAACACAAACAGGGTGTCAGCCTGCATTTAATTTGGAATTGCTCTTTGTTTAGTTTAAATACATATATATGGAGAGTGTAAACATCACATGCTTGGATGAGAATGTGCATACAGTGTGTGCGTGTATGTGTGTGTGTGTGTGTGTGTGTGTGTGTGTGTGTGTGTGTGTGTGTGTGTGTGTGTGTTTGCATGTGCATACCTGTGGGAATGTTTGCATATGTGTGTGTGTGTGTGTGTGTGTGTGTGTGTGTGTGTGTGTGTGTGTGTGTGTGCACATGCACATGTGTGTGCGTGTGTGTGTGTGTGTGTGTGTGTGTGTGTGTGTGTGTGTGTGTGTTGTGTGTGTGTGTGTGTGTGCGTGTGTATGTACAAGTTTTACAGAGACTTTTTCTTCTGGCAACCAAATAACCAGGGACAGATGAGACAGACATCAGGTTTACAATCTTCTAGCAACCAAATAACCAGGGACAGATGAGACAGACATCAGGTTTACAATCTTCTGGCAACCAGATAACCAGGGACAGATGAGACAGACATCTGGTTTACAATCTTCTGGCAACCAAATTACCAGGGACAGATGAGACAGACATCAGGTTTACAATCTTCTGGCAACCAAATAACCAGAGACAGATGAGACAGACATCAGGTTTACAATCTTCTGGCAACCAGATAACCAGGGACAGATGAGACAGACATCAGGTTTACAATCTTCTGGCAACCAAATTACCAGGGACAGATGAGACAGACATCAGGTTTACAATCTTCTGGCAACCAAATAACCAGGGACAGATAAGACAGACATCAGGTTTACAATCTTCTGGCAACCAAATAACCAGGGACAGATAAGACAGACATCAGACCAGCCGCCGTGGCGAAGTGGTTAGCGTCGCGGACTCCCGGCTGGGAGGTCGTGGGTTCTAATCCCATCAGAGTCATGTGGGTTTTTCTGCCCTGACCGGCTCCTACCCAGAGTTGAGTTTGCTGCGGACTCAGTTGGGAAGACTGGGACCACACAGTCGAGTTTCATCCACTTAATGGATGCGTTTCTGAGAGTGTTGCTCAAATTTCCTGACCAACACTGCAGGTGCCTGTATCTCTCGGGCCTGGTTGACGCCAGGATATATTATGAAAGGAAGCGTAGAGTACAGCCCTGTCATGTAGTCTCAGACCGAAATGGAAATCCGTAGCATCATCTTAATCATCTTCATTCTCATCGATCAGCATTAAAAAAAAAATGTCTCAAATTCTGTGGCCCTTCATGCCCTGCTCTCATGGTGACCTCAATTTCGATGTCCTCTCCACATCTGTGGCCTTGGTTGGTTCCGTTGGGGTCACCGGTATCGGTGAGTCCATGGGGGTTGTCGTTGGATGGATGTGGTGGCGCCCTCCGGAGGGAGAGCTCACTCACGCCGGCTCCGTGACTAAGCAATTATTGTCATCAGTAGGGGGCTTAGTAGGTGGTTGTCCTGCATATGTTTGATCAGAACAGGCGCCACGAACACCACCGAAGTGACTCGGCAGCAGTGCAGTGTCTCCTCCGGTGGGTCGTCTCTTGACGACTTGACATTGACTGCTCCCTGTGGATTGCCGGTGCCGGGGCTGCGGCGGCGCCGACCGGGCTGTGGCTGTGGATGGGGTGTCAGAATGAGCGGCGTGGGTGCACTGCCTCTGAGGTGGCGCAGAGGTTGGGACAGAAAAGAAAAAAAAAAAAAAAAAGACAGACATCAGGTTTACAATCTTCTGGCAACCAGATAACCAGGGACAGATGAGACAGACATCAGGTTTACAATCTTCTGGCAACCAGATAACCAGGGACAGATGAGACAGACATCAGGTTTACAATCTTCTGGCAACCAGATAACCAGGGACAGATGAGACAGACATCAGGTTTACAATCTTCTGGCAACCAGATAACCAGGGACAGATGAGACAGACATCAGGTTTACAATCTTCTGGCAACCAGATAACCAGGGACAGATGAGACAGACATCAGGTTTACAATCTTCTCAAGTCACCTGCTTATTCCCTTGTTTTGCTGCCTTCTTGATTTCCATTTCCTGCAACACATACAGCAGTCATTTCCTGCAACACATACAGCAGTTCATTTCCTGCAACACATACAGCAGTCATTTCCTGCAACACATACAGCAGTCCATTTCCTGCAACACATACAGCAGTTCATTTCCTGCAACACATACAGCAGTCATTTCCTGCAACACATACAGCAGTCCATTTCCTGCAACACATACAGCAGTTCATTTCCTGCAACACATACAGCAGTTCATTTCCTGCAACACATACAGCAGTTCATTTCCTGCAACACATACAGCAGTCCATTTCCTGCAACACATACAGCAGTTCATTTCCTGCAACACATACAGCAGTCCATTTCCTGCAACACATACAGCAGTTCATTTCTGCAACACATACAGCAGTCCATTTCCTGCAACACATACAGCAGTTCAGAAACGGACTTTTGCCCAGTTTAAAATACATGACAAATGAGCACATTTTAAGACGGCTATTCCTATGCTCTGTGGTCCTAAATGAAGCCTCCAGGTAGTAGTGGTTCAGGTTGTGATGTAATCAGTCCTGTATTGTTCTCTGTAATGTTTTACATTAATCAGATTTTATGCCACTGTGGACTTTTCACACACACACACACACACACACACACACACACACACACACACACACA
Source organism: Conus ventricosus (assembly GCA_018398815.1). Taxonomy (NCBI): domain Eukaryota; kingdom Metazoa; phylum Mollusca; class Gastropoda; order Neogastropoda; family Conidae; genus Conus; species Conus ventricosus. Next base: position 93,534,087 of record CM031607.1, read on the forward strand.
CACACACACACACACACACACACTCACACACAGAGTCAAAAAACATATGCACACACATGCTTACAGTTACACACACACACACACACACACACACACACACACACACACACACAAGTTGTAAAATAAGAACGATAAATTTGTACAAACAATGTACTTATCAAGCTTGACATTACCTTTCTCTGGACGAAACATTTGGAACTCTTTCAACAAGATTTAATTTTGGACTTCAGTGAAATGTTTCAAGAGGCAACTACAGGTTTACATGCCATTTTAAAAAAAAAAATCCTCTGCACCACTTAACATGTCTCTTTGATCTCACCAATTTCTTTTCCTCTTTGTCCAGGGAGCCTCTGTCTCTCTCAAGATCTCTCTGCTGACGCCGCAAAACCCTGTCATTCTGCCGCAATTGCTCTGAAACATAACATGGAAAGAATTCAGCTGTTGCCTTGATTTCTTAATGAACAGACACCCTCTGTAAACCACTGTACAATTATGTATCTGAATGGGTTAGCAAGTGAGCGAGCTGATGAAAAAATACTGAACAGGTGGATCCTGAGAAAAAATGAAAGTACAATTGGGTCATTTATCCCTACTTTTCACTATGGCTAGGGAGGGGAAAGGGAGGGGGCAGTGGAGACAGGAGGGAGAGATGGTAGGAGCTTGGAGGGGGGGGGGGGGGAGGACAAGGGGAGAGTAGAAGGAGGGATGGGGGATGCAATGTGGGTGGTTATCGACTGGGGAAAGCTGTGTCAAAAAGCTGTACAGTTTTCAATATGAAGAATTAGGTTGACCATAACTGCAAGAAAAGAAGTTGTCATCCAATGAGACATTCTGTTTTCACTTTTAACTCAATCTGAGAATGACTACAGACCTCATAAACTACAAAAGCACAACTTTGGTTGTTATAAACATGTTCATGAAATAAGCCTGGCTTTGCCTGGTCTATCACTCTTCTTGTTGCATCTCCTTGCCCTTCCCTCTTCCTTCTTGTCTCTTTCTGTCAGACTCCCTCCATCCACAACACTGAAGCAGCAACAGCAATGTCATTATTCCCTTTAAGTCACTCGCCAACAAAAAAAGTAAAGTCTGCTCCCACATACTCAGACTGTTTCCCTCTTTCTCCTGCTTAACACCAATCTCCATCTCCCACTCTTCACTTCTGACTCATCTCTCCTCTCTCTCTCTCTCTCTCTCTCTCTCTCTCTCTCTCTCTCTCTCTCTCTCTCTCCCCCCCCCTCACACACACACACACACACACACACACACACACACACACACACACACACACACACACACACACAGCACAGCACACACATGCCAGCTAGGAATAAGATTCATTGGATAACATGAAATGTTAGTGCAGCAGAGGCCTGCAGCTGAGGTCTCACAGGCATGTGTGATTCTGCAAGCTGGCTTCTTCTGTGTGCGGAAAGTAACTTGTATTCCACAAATGTCATGAGCACAGTGGCTTCACTAATTAATGCTAGTTACTCTAATCAGGAGGCTGTTTATGCTTTAAAAAGCTGATTCTGTCTAAATTTGGAAGCCACAGATCATGAGAATAATTGCAGGCTGATATGCCTTGCAGTTCTGATGTGATGCAGAAACAAATTCCCTTGTATTTAAAGTATTAAACATTATTAAATAGAGAATATGAAATTGGATAGTTGGCAGAACATAGACTTATGATCCCTGGTGATGCTGGGGTTTACTTTGAGTCTCTATCTAGTTATGTGTTTTCTCTTGAGGAGAGTTAACACTGGTTCTGGCCACTGGTTCTGACTCCATTTCCTAATAAAAGTCTTCTGCATGAGAATCAGGTTCCATATGTGCAAACCCATGCATAACGTTCTGCACATGCCTCATTCAATCCTGCGTCTGAGCCATGCTCAGGATCTGCTGAAAAGTGTCATGTCTTCAAACCAGTATTACACCAAAACTATGCAAGTTACAGTTTTTAAATTTGATTCAGCTAAAAATAAAAGCTTTGTTTACAGGTATAGTGTATTAAAGTTTTGAAGTTACTGGACTAAAAGTAAAACCGAGTCTAGTGTTTACATTCAAACATGGAGAAAAATTAAAATTAAAATAACATTTGAGTTTGTCAAAGCATTTTTAAAGTTTAAATCCAAAGATAGATAATATGATAAGGAATTTTATTATGAACTTGAACTATACGATGTGTGAGGTCTTCATTGAAGTCCTGTTCATCGATCCGTGTGGGTTATACGGCTAGCATACTAATAACTTTGCATGCGTGGCTTATTGGCAAGACGGGTTGTACTGGTCTGGTTTCTTCCTCCAGCAAGCATCCAGCCTACACTTAAACGCTTCTACTGAAGGTGCCAGGACCACTTCATCTGGGAGACTGTTCCATGTTTTGGCGACTCTTTCACTGAAGAAATGTTTCCTGGTATCGCAGTGGGTATGGTGCATGGAAAGTTTCATCACATTTCCTCTTGTGCCTACGTCCTTGGGAGTTTCCAGCTTAGGTTTTACGGTCTTGTAGATTCCATGGACGTACTTAAAGGTGTCAATCATATCCCCTCTGAGACGTCGGTGCTCCAGGCTGGGCAGGCCAAGTCGCTCTAGTCTTTCTGAATATGGTAGTTCTCTGATTGAGGAGATCAACTTTGTGGCTCGGCGCTGCACATCTTCTAATTCTTTGCAGAGTGTTTTATGTCGGGGGTGCCACACAGTTTGTCCATACTCGAGGATAGGCCTTGCTAATGTCTTGTATAGCTGGATGAAGAGCTTGCAGTCCAAGAACTCGAAGGTTCTGCGGATGACGCCAATTATGCTGTTTGCTCTTGAAGTGACGTTGGCAACGTGTTGCTTAAATTTGAGGTCATTATCCACATGAACACCGAGATCCACTTCCACCTCACTTTCTGCCAGGGGTATTTCTCTGCTGGTTCTGGTTTCAGCATCTGTGTATTTCATATGGTATGTTGCTTCTGATTTCCGTGTGCCAATTTTCATCACTTTACATTTCTGTGGGTGGAATCTCAGAAGCCAATCGTCCGACCATTTCTGAAGGCTATCTAGGTCCTGCTGGAGTGATGCAGTTGATTCTTGGTCACTGCTTGCGGCATATAACTTTGTGTCATCTGCAAATAATTTGACGGTGTTTTGTACATGTTTCGGCAGATCATTAATGTAGATGACAAACAGGATTGGTCCTAACACGCTACCTTGGGGGATGCCGCTTGTGACTGCAGCCTCTTCAGAGAAAGTTCCATTGATTCTAACTCGTTGCTTTCGATCACCAAGAAAGGCTGTTATCCAGTTGAGTATTGGACCTTTTTATTCCATGGGCTTCGACTTTGCTCAGCAGACGACGGTGCGGTACGGTGTCGAAGGCTTTCTGGAAGTCCATATACACAACATCAATGCTGCTGCCGGAGTCGATGAGTCTGGTCCAGTCGTCAAGAGCTTCCAGTAGATTTGTCACACATGATTTCCCCTGGACGAACCCATGTTGCTCCTTACATAGTAGCTCATTGCATTGTAGGTGATTCATTATTTGTTCCCTCAGAAGTGTCTCCATTACTTTGCACAGGATGCAGGTTAGGCTGACAGGGCGATAGTTGCCGGTTGCTGTCGGCTTCCTTTCCCCTTGTAAATAGGGGTGACTGTGGCTTCTTTCCAGTCAGTTGGTAAATTTCCCCATGGTCCAAAGTGAGACGGAACAGGTGTGCTATTGGACGTGCTAGTGAGTCTGCAGCCTTGGCCAACACCATGGGGTGTATTCCGTCAGGTCCGGGTGCCTTGTTTGTTTTCAGGTTTTGAAGTGCCTTTTTTACATCCGCTTCAGTGATGTTCACCTGTTGAAGTGGTTCCTTAATGCTGTACTCTGGAGGTGATGGCAGGTTATCCACTTTTTCGTGGGTGAAGACGCTGTGAAAAAAGTCATTCAGTACATTTGTCTTTTCTTTGTCGGTTGTCGTTTTGATTCCATCTGCTTTCTTCAGATCTGCTATGCCTGACCTGCATTTGGTTTTTGACTTGACGTATGACCAGAAGACTTTTGTGTTTTTCTTTGAGTTGGCTGCTACATTTTTCTCTCTACTTCTCTTCGCTTTACGGCATGCTCTTCTGGCTTGGTTATTTGCGCGTCTGTATTCTAGTTCTTCCTGAGGGTTTTGCGATTCTCTCCATTTTCAGTAGAGTTTGTGCTTGTTTCGAACAGAGTCCAGTGTTTTCGGATCCATCCATTTCTTGATTGTTCTTCCAGATGTCATCACTGTCGGGATGTGCTTCTCCACTGCTTTCTGGATCTCTCCCTTAATGGTTTTCCAAGTTTCTTCGACTGATTTGTTGGAGAGTAATTCATCCCAGTCTACTTTTGCGAGGTCCGAATTTATTCCAGCATAATTTCTCTCTTCAAACTTTGTCTTCTTCCTTGCCGGTTCTCTCCTTGCATATGAGCATGAGAAGTTGATGATGAGGGTCACATGGTCGCTTTTTCCTAGTCCAGCTTGTGTTGTGATACTGTCTATCATCTCTTCTTTGTTGTGTCGCAGACTAACCAATTTTGTTTTGTTACACAGTGTGGAGGTTTTTTGTTGTTTTTTGGCACATCTTGATAAGAAGGCAGAATAGTTTTCCAAATGTCTGAAACTGTGATATCTTCACAATCTATGAAACTGTGATATCTTGCTATATAATCACTTGGCAACAACAGTGATTTTTTTCCCTCTTGGCAAAATAGTTTTTGAGATAATAATAGTTTAAGTGAAGTATCCCTTGCGCTCTAAGGTTAAATCCCATCACCATCCTTCGGAAGAACTGGCCCTATAGACGTTGTGTGCTTGTGACAGTCTACATCAAAACTGCTAGCCTAAACGTTGTCCATATATATATCCTATCTCAAGAAACCTCCAACTTTTTTTCACTCCTTCACTGGTTCAATGGATACTTTTTAGCCTACCACATCACCTCAGAGACTTTGTCAATGACTTGAGTGAGGTCTGAGGAGTAAGACTGAGTATGAAGGCCTCACACCGATTTCGTTGTTTTGTTTTCATTAATTATCAAGTTATGATTAACTATCAGTTGTATAGGTAATTCGGGGGGAAAAAATTGTAAACTTACGCTCAACTGTGGGTTTCTTGCCGAAAAATCCTGCCATGATGTAAGAGGCACAGCGTTGTTACTTTAGCAGACAATACGTTCCCGAATTGACGACTGTAATTCCGACAATAAAATGTGGACTGTTCATGTGAGAATGACTACAATGTTGACAAATATAGGAAGCTGACAAGACGGATGAGAAATCGCAATAACCTCCCCTTGCATTGAGCAATCATGTTGGCTATATGTTTAGCAGCTGTGAAATAATTAGTTTAAACATCGATTGCAGTCGCAGCAGACCTTCTTCTTCTTCTTCTTCTTCTTCTTCTTCGAGCAGTCGTAATTTTTGAACAGCATGTGCTCTTTCTTGTCTGAAAAGAATTCAAAATATCAACAATTTCAAAAGTCTAACCGTGCACGAGTTCACTAATAAGCATACAATGCCCGACTCACGATATCCTTCCAAAGTCTGGCACCAAAGGGCTACTGGCCAAACTGAACCCCATCAAGTAGCAGCTGGACCAGACGGCATTACCCATCACGTGCTGAAGGAGTTAGCTGCCGAAGCCACAGGAGGGGGGGGGGGGGGGGTTCCAAGGCATCAAACCACTATACTATCTCCCTCACCTGTTTTCTGTCTGAGATTCTTGTGCACATTCTTGTGGGTGCCATCCGTGTTAGGCAACACCTTGAAGCTCATATCATTCTACCTATGGAGTCAAAGCAGCAATGGAAAAGGGTGAGACAACCGATGTCATCATTGTGGACTTTGCAGAAGCGTTTGACAAGGTAAATCACAGCCTACTTACCCGCAGGTCAGATCCCTGCAGTGTCCGAGGAAGCACCTGCAGCAGGACTGCACCCTCTCTCAGTGACTGCACCTGCAGCAGGACTGCACCCTCTCTCAGTGACTGCACCTGCAGCAGGACTGCACCCTTTCTTAGTGACTGCTGCAAACAGTGGTTGATAAAATCACAGTCACGTTAGATCAGTGTCAAGTCTGGCGTCACCCAGAGATGTGTGCTTGGGCCCTTCCTCTTCCTAGTTTACATAAATGATCTACCATCTGTAACACCCTCCCCCAGACGTTTTGCTGATGACCCTGGCATGTTTCAGGAGAATCTTGACAAGCGGTCTGGGAAAGTGGCTGGGATATGCAGTGTCAACCCCACTAGTGCATTCAGCTGTCCTTGTTCCGACGCAGCAAGCTGCTTATGATGCAAAATCAAGCTACACTCTCAACTGCCACGCCTCCGAGTGTGTTGTACCTCCGCTAATGAGGTATTTTGCGCTGACAAGGACGACCTGACCCCTCCTGCGCCAAAGAAATTAAAACCCTGAGCTCCATTTAGATCAAAGAACGGTTTACCGTGTGCCAGTCCGTCCCATAACTGAGAACGCCAGCCCTGCTTGAAGCAGCGACAGACTCCTCTCCAACATTTAGAGAAGGTCCGGCGAAAAGCAAACATGTCTTGAATAGACCAGAAATATCTCAAGTGTCAGCGACATACATAAACAGCTGCAGCGACGCTCAATTACGGGACAACACAGCGCACACCTTCAAGCTCACCATGCTGTATGAAATCCGTTTCGGACTGGCATGTATGAGGTGAGATGACCCAAGTCTGGTGGGTGACCTAAGTCCCCGACCCACCAGTGGCAGAAGAAGACCACATCCAGCAGCATTACCGCATCTCCTACCGCAACCCCCTCCCCCTCCCGAACCATCCGAGACTGAAATAACTTCCCCCCCCCCCCCCCCCCCCCACACACACACACACACACCACTATCCTGTTATATGAATCTGAAGTCCAACATGTGCCCATGTCCATCCTAAGATGTATGATGTCATGTATAAGACCCGCCAAGAAAAGGAGGCTGGTTCCCGCCTAGGACAGAGACAAAGACTTGGTGCTCGAGGCCAGTTACTTTGGCCCATAGCTCAAGGGAGAGCATAGGCCATCGACAACACTCCGCCAACGCACTCGGTTCTGGGCTGCTCGCTGAATGCCTGTCCAGTTGGTCCCCTGCCTCTTTGATCTCTGCCTCAGTGTCTCGTCTCCAGCTGCTGCGAGGTCGGCCTCTCTTCCTTTTCCCCTGCGGGTTCCATGTCAGGGCTTGGCGTGTGGTGCTGGATGTTTGCTTCCTGAGAGTGTGTCCAATCCAGCCCCACTTCCTCCGCAGTGGGGCTTGAGGCCAGTGCTGACAGAGAAATCTTCCCCGTCCTTAGTTGGTTCACTGTAGAATAAACCCTGAAAGTCTATCCAGTTGTATTCCAGGAGTTTGTGTTGTCAGTTGTGTAGCGACTCACTTTTGTGCCAAGAAGTTATATAACTCACATTTTTAACACGAAAAAAAAAAGCAAAAAAAAAAAAAAAAAAAAGCGCGCGACCATAATATTATAGCAACGCCAAGTAATGCCAAGATTCGGAAGCGAGCCTATGAGAAAAGGGAAGGGAGGTAACTAATACATTGGATCTGTTCTTGACAAACTGTCCAGACTAGGTCCCCCGAGTTGAAGTCATGCCAGGTCTCGCTGATCACTGCATACCATATTGTGAGATTAGCACTAGTGTTTGGAGGAAGAAACAGACACAGCGCCTTATTCCATTGTACGCCAGGGCAGACTGGGATAGTCTTAGGGCAGCTGCTACAGAACTAAGTGCAAACCTACAAGACAAGTGCGACCAGGATACAGCAGAGGGACTGTGGATAACATTCAAAGACTCCCTTTTGTCAGCAATCAAGCAGTTTGTGCCACACAAGACAGCTAGGACTAAGACCAGCCAACCATGGATTACACCAGGGATACGCAAGCTCATCAACAGGCGGGACAGAAAATACCGCATGATGAAGAAAACAGGATCTGTAGTGTTGAGAGAGGAGGTGAATGTCCTGCGGAGTACCATTCAACGGCAGACCCGTCGAAGCTACTGGAGCTACCTCAACTCTGTCTTCATTGAAGAGGTATCCGCCTACCAGGCAGGCAACAAGAGGTTCTGGTCATATATTAAGAACCAGCGTTCAAGTAACGTCGGTGTTGCCCCACTCAAGAAAGACGGCCGCCTTACCTCTGATCCCCAGGAACAAGCAGAGTTGCTGAACGAACACTTCCAGTCAGTTTTCGGGGATGGTCATGAGTACACGGCTGAGGAGTTTGAGCTCAAGACTGGAATGACTGACACAACTATACCGGCTATGAACAACATCATCATCAGCTGTGAAGGAGTGAAGAAACTCTTGAAGAACCTAAACCCACACAAGGCAGGAGGACCTGACGGTATAAGCCCGAGAGTGTTGCGGGAGCTTGCAGAGGAATTAGCACTGGCACTGACCACCATCTTCCAGTCATCATTTCTCTCAGGCGTTGTTCCAGCTGACTGGAGGTGTGCATACGTTACACCAATTTTCAAGAAGGGAGAGCAGTATAACCCAGCCAACTACAGGCCAGTCTCCCTGACATGTATCGTATGCAAGATCATGGAGCACATCATCGTCAGCGCAGTCATGCAGCATTTCGAGTCTCACGCCATTCTCAACGACAGTCAACACGGATTTCGACGGGGACGTTCATGTGAGAGCCAACTCCTGGAGTTTGTAGAGGAGCTTACCACCAATTTGGAGAGTGGGAAGCAGACGGACATCCTAATCATGGACTTTGCAAAGGCCTTCGACCGGGTCAACCACAGTCTGCTGATCCACAAGCTCCAACGCTATGGCATACAAGGCCCCACCCTCACATGGATCAACAGCTTCCTCAATGATCGACGCCAAGCAGTCGTAGTTGATGGTCACCACTCCTCCTACGTCAGCGTTAGATCAGGAGTACCTCAGGGTTCCGTACTGGGTCCCAGCTTATTCTTGGCCTATATCAACGACCTTCCGGACAAGCTGACGGCACTGCACGATTGTTTGCGGACGACACAGCAGTGTACAGGGTAGTAGCCAACAGTGAACAACAAGACCAGCTACAGCAAGACCTCAATCGATTATCGAAATGGGAGAAGAGCTGGGACATGCTGTTTCACCCTGCAAAGTGCGTGTGTATGCCAGTCACCAGAAGCAGGAGCCCACTGGACCACTTCTATGTCCTGCATGGCCACAATCTGGACACTGTCCACACAGCCAAATACCTGGGCGTCACGCTACAACGCGAAATGACATGGGACACCCACATCAACGACATAGTAAACAAGGCTAACCGAACGCTGAGCTTCCTCAGGCGTAATTTAAAGATCAGCTCCAGTTCCATCAAGGAGAAGGCATATAAGGCATTTGTGAGACCCCTTCTTGACTATGCATCATCAGTATGGGACCCATACACACAGAAGAGCATTGACAAGTTGGAGGCTGTTCAAAGACGTGCCGCCCGTTTTGTGCTCAACCGCTACCACAACACGTCAAGTGCGAGCCGGATGATCGACCAACTCGGTTGGGCGTCCCTTGAGCAGCGTAGAAGAACCTCACGCCTGGGGCTCCTTTATAAGATCCACCATGGACTAATCCAGTGCCCAGTTATCAAGAGCAAGCTAGTCCCACCTCCACCACGACAGCGCCGTACCCACAACCAGCAGTTCTGCCTTATCAACACCAGAACTCAGTACAGAGGTGGCTCATTTCTACCCAGGACTGTTAGGGACTGGAACCATCTTCCCAGTGAGACAGTAGAGGCAACAACAGTCGACGCTTTTGTGTCGCAAACCTCTGCGTAACAGTGACAGCGTAATGATAACATGTGGCCCTTACGGTGACGAACCGGCTATGGTTTAAGGACAATGAGAATCGCAGTGAACGTGATCAGTGATAAGAGCATGCAAATGGACTGCCTAGAAGTAACAACACCCCCCTTTATGTGCCAGAATGATCATCCTCATGATCGTGGGCACCAAAGGAAAGAAGAAGAAGAACTATTCGGAAGCGAGCCTATGAGAACAGGGAAGGGAGGGAATTAACAGAACGGTGGAAGGTGGGAGAGCGACGAGTAGAGGGCAAGCAGCGTGCTTAGAACCAGAGGAGAGAAAAGACAAGAGACAGGATACCTTACAAAGGAGAAGGGGGTGGGGGTGGGAGTCGGGGGAAAGGAGAGGAGGGGAGCTGGGGGTGGGGAAGAGGGAGGGGGACAGTGAAAGGGGAGGAGAGAGAACGGTGGGAACAGGAGGAAGTGGGGAGAGGGAGATGGGTGAAAGAGATCAGGTACAGGGGGAGAGGGGAAGATGACAAAACGGGGAGGGGGGGTTCCAAATGGGGAGAAGGAGGGAGCAGGGAAGCGAGGAAGGCTGAAAGGTGGAGGGGTATACAAATCCACAGCTTTTGTTTGATCTTAAAGTTTGATATGGCGACCCATTAGCATACTGGGCATAACTATATAGAACGAAACCCTTTTGTGCTGGACAATCGCGTTAGTCGCATTTTTCATACAACAAAAAGCGTATTAAAGGGAAAGGGGAGAAGGGAAGAGAGCGGGAGAGGGGAGGGGAACTGGAGGGAAAGTAAAACAGGAATTTGAACACAAAGCGGGAGAGATGTGATGCTGGGAGACATGTCGATGGTGTTCAGTGGTGTATGTTCAGGATGCCAGAGTCTCTCAAGCTGCTGGCTTGACTGGCATATTTCTAGGTCTTGTGAAAATGAGCCTCTTTCGTTATGCTTTTATTTGGCGAAGTAATTAAATCAGACTCATTCTTTTTGTACTCCCAGTTCTTATAGAACAGGGAGTACTTTACAATGGGAACGAAGAAATGCCCTCTCTCTCTCTCTCTCTCTCTCTCTCTCTCTCTCTCTCTCTCTCTCTCTCTCTCTCTGTGTGTGTGTGTGTGTGTGTGTGTGTGTGTGTGTGTGTGTGTGTGTGTGTGTGTGTGTGGTGTCCGTCCGAGGTCAAAATGTGTTCCACTCGCTCCAGACAAACTACTGGGCCGATCTTTCTGAAAATTTGTTGATAATATGTTCATTATGGGTCACGGATGATGCCCGATGTTTTCTTTTACCGTTATATCCGTTACTAACGGCTTATAACGGCCCATAACGGTTTTTCTTCTCTATGGAATATCTCAGAAAGTACTTGGCCGATCTTTCTGAAAATTTGTAGGTATGTTCATTATGGGTCCCAGATGATGGCCGATGTTTACCAGAATTGCCGTTGCTAACGGCTATAACGATCCAAAACGGTTTTTCCTCTTTATGGAATATCTCACGCGTTGCCTACTCAAGATAAACTGGGAGTACGTTGTTCTGCTTTGCATCTTGTTTTCTTTCTTTTTTTTATGAATCTGAGGGGAATATTTCATCCAGTCTCATGCCACTGGCAGAGATGATTTCTGGGAGATTTTTGTTCTTTTTGAAAGGCCTGGTGTGCATCTCCAGCCATCCACTTCATCCAGTATGTAAAGGTCCGAGTCAATGGTTACAGTGTAAGCCCAAAACGCAATATATTCTCTATTACACGCAAAGCTGCACCTGGCTTTTGTCAGAAGATCAGTCAGTACCGAAACATATTCATGGGACAGTGCATCCCTCGAGGCAGGTCTCATGTCCGTTTCTTTTTTTATGCAAACATGATCCACATGACCCTTCATTTTCCTATCGTCTGCTCGACTTTGCCCTACCAATGGCGTAGAAACACAAGGAGTCCACAAGTCATGCATCATTCTGCTACTTTTGCTGACATATGGCATTGAACACATTTACTGACCCCAAATTCCAGAATAAAATCATCTTTTTTCACATTCAAACATTTTTTTCCCCATAGAGCCAGGGCCATTTTCATCTGTTCAAACGTTGTTCTTTCTACTTGAACTTTGCTGCAAACCCGAACTCTGACCTGGTCCTGCTTCCATGTTACAGCCGTTGCAGACCACGAGTTCCTGCCTCTTGCCGTACAGGATGCTGTTGATGGAACTCCAGGTGGCACAGTGTTTCCTTTGGTATAACTAATCGCGGGTGCAACCTCTTTCTACAACTTGGCTGTGCCGCCACACGTATCCCCCTTGGGGTTAACAGTACGTTGCAGGAGCACATGATTGTCTCGTCAAAAAGGACACACGAGGTCCTCTATTCATGGCCAGGAGGTTATGTACATATCTAAGGATGAAGCTGATCCTATGGGGCCAAGCACCATATTTCATTTCGACTAAGACTTGAGAGCACACTTTCCCACGAAGTCCATGACCCCTGGTCATATTGCTGGACTGGCTTCTGGATTCTCTGGGCATCCTCTTCCTTCAACTCCTGTATAAGTTATCTGCCTTTGCTTTCCCCTTTGTCATTGACAATCACTTCACTGCTGTTGATCCAAGTCCTGCCTGTGTGTGTGTGTGTGTGTGTGTGTGTGTGTGTGTGTGTGTGTGTGCGCGCGCGCGTGTATGCGTGCGTGCGTGCGTACGTGTTTTCTCATTTCCCTTCACTTGAGTCCACTGTTTCCTAGACTTCATTTTCTGCTAGTCTTCAGTTTGGACTAAAGTGGTTTTCCGACCATGTCTCCTGACTGCCCAAGCATGTTTCGCCGCCCGGAAATACAAGTATCGTAAGTCTAAAAATCGAATTTTACAGGAGACGATAAAAACTGATTATTTCACTAAATATTTACCAAAATATGTCGGATTTTCGTATAGAGCATCTTTATGAACCAATGCACCACCCTATCATACAGTTTTTGAGCAAAAATGACATTTAAGCTGTAATTTTTATTGAATGTCGAAATTTTACTCTAAAGTCGGAAATGATACTGCCGTAACTCGACTTACAGTCAGTGTACTGGAAATAGGCACAAAAACCAACTGAGGTAAGTCAACTTACGGCATTTGTATTCTGGCTGAGAGGGACATGACGATGAAGTAGCGCAAGAATTCCAAGTTACGACACATGCATTGCAGAGTTTATTAAGAAGATGTGCCACCACGGGCTGTTTTCATTGATAATTATGAAAGTATCATTAACAATTGAGACTACCGGCATTCATTCGCTCAGTATTGGTTCTGTGTGTGTGTGTGTGTGTGTGTGTGTGTGTGTGTGTGTGTGTGTGTGTTTTGTGGAGTGGGGTGGGTTATGATGGCGTGTATGTCTGTACGTACGTGTGCGTTTGTGTGCGTATGAGAGAGAGAGAGAGAGAGAGAGAGAGAAGACAGACAGACAGCGAGAGAGAAAGTACTCTTTGTGTGTGTGTTCTGAGTGTGTATGCATTTGAAATGGGAAAGCAACAGTATAGTCTTGATCCTTTCTGAGAAACCGTTAAGAAAACAGAATGGTTTACACACACACAAAGAGCAAATTTGAGAGTGGGTTCTCATGCCTATTACTCTTTATTCTGACAGGTATCATGCCTATCAAACACTCTTTACCATGACAAAGTCAAAATAAAACATCGTTGCTTATATACCTCACGGTGGGTATGCGTGTGTGTGACCTCTCAGACAGAACTCGGATTTTAATTCTTATGAAACCAGAAGGGTATTATCAGTTTGCTTGTGTGAGCATGCGTGTGTGTGAGCTGAAATTGGTTCTTTCAGGACGGACTATGTTCATCTCCCCCCGATGCACTTGCCCTCCTCCAAACGAAATGGAAAGGTGGTGGGAGGCTACCTTGGAGGAGTGAACAGGGGAAAGGATGGTTAGGTATCATCAGTTGACCTTTTACCTTTGAGAAAGGAAAATCATGAGGGAGTGTGTTGTGTGTGTGTGTGTGTGTGTGTGTGTGTGTGTGTGTGTGTGAAAAGCCTCTTATGGACAACTCTTTGTCAAAAACACAATTGTAATGTTCAAATCTTTGAACAAATTATAGTCTTTCCTTGTCCACGACAAGTTCACTCAAATAGAAAAGTATGGTTCACGTGAGACAAAAGTCAACTGAAACTGAAAAAATACAAATCTCACACACTTCCATTTGAAATATACTCAGCGTCAAAAACACACATTGCAGAAAACTAAAGCTCCCTTTAACAGTATTTGTCTTTACTATTTGGAGGCATCCGTTGCAGAACAAGGCAGATTATGCATCACTGGGCAAAGATTTGAAGTACTGATGATGAGCCTTTGGGATGATATTTCTCTCACAGAGACTGATCAAATCATTGTACTTCTCCTTGGAGATAGGGTGTGGAACTTTCGAAACGTTTTCCAAGGGAATTTCTGCAGGATTTGGGATGGTGTGGACTTTTCTCAATTTCTACACGAGGTTCAGCTGGTGGTACTCAGCTGAGTAATCATAACCAACATGAACAAGGTTTGGTTCCTTTGATGACAACTTGAACTTTTTCACATCCAACCACCTGATTTTCTATTTCTTGGTGTCCAGCTGAAAATTCTTCAGAAGCCCTGCCATTTTTTTGAAGTCAAAAAAGTCAGATTGATCCAGTTCCTCAACAATGTACAGAGGCGCGTGCCGTTTAGCTGTTCTCATGGTCTGTGCCCACTGGGTTGGAGTGTACACAGACACGTGTCTGCTGCTCCGTTCAATTACGGAATGCATGCTGTCACCTTCATTCTGACTATGACCACTCACAAAGAAAATGTGCTCTATTTCCTCAAATTCAAACTTACTGAGAGCGTACCAGAGCATTGTAAGGAAGTTCTTATTTCGGTTTTGTCCTCCACAGCTGTCAGAAAATAAAGTCACTTTCTTAACACCCTCTTTGCTGATGCGTTCTAGATACCTGTAAACACATGAGGCAATTTCATTGGATCCCCTCATTGCTGTGGTTTCTGCCCATACATTGCAGTATCCTTGTCCATTTCTGTAGTCGTACACTGTCAAGTTATACGTGTTCAGTTTTCTCTTGTAGTATAGACATGACTCAACACTTGATGGGGTAGGCAGAACTTCTTCAAGGTCAAACACTGCAGCTGCAAGACATGGATTGATTTTTACAGCAGCTTTTACCTCATGTTTGAGTTGTCTACTTTCTTCCTTCATCTGAATGTGCTTTTTGTAATCTTCATCTTCTGCTTCTGTGAAACATCCATTTTCATAGGCAGCACAAACATCACATCGGTCTTTCATCCGCTTGTGAAAGCTGATGTTGAATTCCCGATTAAACACATTCCTGTACGTGGTTTCACTTGCTGGAGTTTTGCAGCCTTCATCTTGTCGCTTTTTAACGTACATATCATACATTTTTTGCAGACTGAGGGAACTTTCCAAATACTCTCTTGTTGAATCCTTTCTTGCATAGTGACTTTCCACTCTAGGAAAGCTGTTGATGTGTCGTCTGATCTCTTCCTTCTCGGTGTCCTTTGAATTAGCCCTCTGGCTTTGCTTTCCTCTTTTTTCTGCATCACAGGTTCCTAGACTGTTCTTTTTGGTCAGTGCTGTGGCAACAAATCTGTCAGATATATCAAGAGTATCAAGAAACATCTTCTTGCAAACTTTCAATTTTTTTTCTTGAATTTGCAGAAAGTATTCATATGTGGAACTTCTTCTTGAACCTGGTTTTGTTATTGTAGTTTTTTTCTCATTTTTCTGGACTGTGTTGCACAAGTATTGTCTCTGCTGTGTCAAACAACCCATTTTCCAAAAATTGTGAAAAATTTGGGCCCTTTCATCCTCTGTGATTTGTGTTTTACACTTG
Source organism: Conus ventricosus (assembly GCA_018398815.1). Lineage (NCBI taxonomy): Eukaryota > Metazoa > Mollusca > Gastropoda > Neogastropoda > Conidae > Conus > Conus ventricosus. Next base: position 93,549,723 of record CM031607.1, read on the forward strand.
TTTCTGCACAAGTCCCCACACCCTGATTTCAACACTCTGTTCCTGTGAGTTTTCCCTGTCCTCGAAACATATGACTGTCCTCTGTTTCTAAGACGTTTCCGTACGTTGATTTTCCAGTCATCTTCATTTCGAACCCTTTTTCTTGTCTGTCTTGGCTTATCCTGAATGGGGAATGGACATGGACTTGTTGCTTGGGAACCACCTGCCGATGTTTGTCCAGTGGAAGTATTGTTGGCAACACTCTCATTCAAACACTCGTCTGAGACATTGCAACCAGTTTGTTCTGTTATTGCATGATCTAGGTATGTCGTTTCTGGCTGGTATTCAGTGGAAAATCTTTCTGTGGGTTTTTCTCTAAGTGTGTCATCATTCTCATCACAGCTCACCTCAGATGATGAATATTCTTGAAATTTTATTTCTGCCTTTGATGGAACATACTCATCTCCGTCACTTAGATGCTCAGACCCATCGTCAACACAGCGCAGGCCTCCAAGGGTAGTACAGGACTGCTCTAAAGGCAGGTGAAGACAGTGCTTCTCTGGGTCCTCCCCAGCACCTTCGGGTGTTTCTTTTTCTTCTTTGCCTTAACTAGGCTGACCCTGGAGAAAGGTCCAGTGACGGTGAGGAAAGACCCACTGACCACAGGGAAAGTCCTGTTGACAGTGGGAAAGACTACAACTTTGGATTCTCTCTTGAGGGCACATAAGACCGTATGGCGAAAGCTTGGCTGTGTCTGGAGTGGCACTGTCTTCATCTGTCCGTGGGCAGGGGTGGTTGGGTCTGTGGGGTGTGCTCGGCAGCTGGAGGGTGGTGTTTTTCGCCGGTGGGCTCTGCAGTCATGAAATACGGGCTGGTACACCCATGGGGATGCTACTTTAAGGCTGTTATGAGCTGCATCCTGTAGTCTAATTTACCTCTGTTCAGGAGCAGTTATGTCCCTTGATATCTTAATGGAGTGTCCTGCGCGTGCCTGTACCCATCGTCAACACAGCGCAGGCCTCCAAGGGTGGTACAGTACTGCTCTAAAGGCAGGTGAAGACAGTGCTTCTCTGGGACCTCCCCAGCACCTTCGGGTGTTTCGTTTTCTTTTTTTTTTTTTTTCTTTTTTTTTTTTCCTTCTACTCATCTCCGTCACTTAGATGCTCAGACGAAAACTCTGATTCAGAACATTCAAGAGACAAACCTTGATCAAGTGTTGCATGTGAAATGTTGTTCAAATTATCATCCATGTGAAGACATGACTCAACAAATGATGATTCAGTACCCCTTCGAAGGTGACTGAGTGGTATGTTATCCTCATCCTCACTTTGTCTGAATTGACTTAGCAGAAAGTCATCCTCATTCTTATTCTGCCTGAAGTGACTGAGTGGAATATCATCCTCGTCCTCACCTTGCATGAGCTTGCTCAGAGGAATGTTATCCTCCTCAGTCATCCATCTCTCATCTTTATCAGTCTCTTGTGTCATTTCAACAGTGGCATGCACATTCACAACTTCAAACAAAGTATCTGATGACAACTTAAGTGAATCCGACAAATCATACATGAAACTGATCAAATTTTCCAATCCTTCATGCTTAGTAACACAAGCAAGACCATCAGAATGACACAATCCTCTCTCATCCCTACTGTGAGAATCAACTACATAGAATGTCCTTTGAACTTTGATAATGCCAATGCTGTAAGATGAAAAGACACCTCCAATGGTGAGCACCGCTGTATGTTCAATTTGTTCAAGGGCCTGTTGTAATGTCACTGTGCCCTCTTCTGGAGACACACTTGTGTTGCTCAGCACACCATTGCGGGTATTGTCGACTTGAAGGTTGATCATGCGGCCATTAAATATGACAGTCTTTACAGCTTTGCTGGGTAGAAGAAATGTGACATTGTGAGCATCAGCTGTGGACATGTACAGTGTGTCTCCCTCACGCAGTATGAAGTCAAGATCATGCGTGGTCCACAGAGACACATCCTTGACACAGTGATGTGCCAGTGCTTGCATTACCATGGCCGTACACTGCCTTCCCCGACCCTCGAACCTGCTATCCCCTTGGTGACAACTTCCACGGACGTGAATTCCCATGGCAAACTCTGAAAAACAAAGACAAGAAACAAGATGGCAAGCCATATAAATGTACTCTCAGTTCGATGAGGTGTATGACCGCCATGTTGTTGATGACGTCAACACAGAAATCGTGTATGTAGAATGATCAATAGGCCATAAGTAAGCAGTATGTCAAATTTGAAAGACAGTGCTTCAGACCTTCTGGGAATTTTTGCTTTTTTGCATCACAGGGAGAATATTTTTATAGCCTGCCATTTTGTTTATGACGTCATCTTAATAAATTTGGCAGGTATAATTCTAAGACAACAAGTAAGTAGTATACCAAATTGCGAAGATATCGTTAGAGTAGTTCAGCTTCCAGCTCCTCCGCAAAACATAATGCAAAGGTGTTGTCCGCCATCTTGTTGTGACATCATCATAATACAATTTCTCAGATACAATGGCCATCGTAATTGTAAAGTATGTTCCAAATTTCAGACAAATCGGTACAGTAGTTCAGCCTCCAGCTCCCACGAAAGCAAAAGTGTATAATTATGCGCTAGTCCGCCATATTGGTGATGACGTCATCAAAAAACTAAAATGTCGAGCATTATCGCGAAGAACTTTGTAGGCAATGTGTGAAGTTTCAGCGCTCTACGCCCAGTAGTTTAGGCTGGGGAGATGGGCACAGACAGACAGACACACACACACAGACTCGACCTCGTTCCGATTCCAACGTACTCTCGTTTTTTGTAAAAACTGAGAGTACAAAAACTTTCAAAGCTCAAGGAAAATTGAACTTTTGAAAACTGTTACAAGCATCAATAAGAGATGAGAGAATCGATCTCTGCCTTGCTGTTGCTCTTTGTAAAGCCCTGTAGTAAAATGGCCTTGTGAGTCAGTGTTTAACATTGACTTGAAATACCATCGATTCTAAAATGCCAGCCACTTACAGAATTTAACATTGTGTAAATTGCTACTGGTTTTGATATTACTAGTAGAGGAGCATGATCTAAGTTATATTTTTACTCTGATGGCTATAATATTGACATTTAAAGGTTTATTTACTTACATGTTTGGAGATTTGCTGCTTCAGTCGCGGTTTGTGGCGCAAAACTTTAGTTCAAGACTTTTTGAAGATTCTATTGAAAACTGCAGCTCAGAAAGCAACCGTTTTGACCCTATCCACCAGACCGATCCCCAAAAAGAAACTTGAAATTTTGTCCTAAGTTTGCATCCACCCCTGATTCTAAAACTGATAAAATCCCAAATCATAAAGTGCAACTGAACCCTAAATCATTAAGAGAAAAAGATAAACTTAAATGCATAGTTGTAAATTTTCAATCTCTTATCAAGAAAAAGGAAGAACTCAGTAATTTAGTCACTGAAAAAAACATTGATGTTGTAATTGGAACAGAAACTTGGCTAGAAACTGGAACATCCAGCAGTGAACTTCTAATGGAGGATTTTGATATTTATAGAAAGGACAGACTTGGAAAAAGAGGTGGGGAGTCTTGATTGCCATTAGGAAGAACTTAGCCAGTGAGTTTTTATATCAAGGCAAAAATAGTGAAAGTTTATTTTGTAGGATTAATTTCAAGAATAAGAGACCTGTCATTGTTGGATCAGTTTACAGACCTCCAGACTCAGATGAAAATGTATGTTCGTCTATTTGCAGAGACATTTCTAACATTGTTTTGGCCAATAGGAAGGCAATATTATGGATTGGTGGAGACTTTAATTTACCAGATATTGATTGGGGTGAAGATGCCATACTTGGTAATCAATACAGTAAAAATATTAATACTCAGTTTTTTGATGCCACCAAAGACCTTGGATTAGTACAGTCAGTTGAATCACCAACTCGTGGTAAGGCATTCCTGGATTTATTTTTTACCAATTGTCCAGGCGCTTTAGGCAATCTGGAATTAATTGCAGGCCTGGGTGATCATGACATAGTTCTCTTAGAGAGTAACTTTCAACCCTTTCGAAGAAAACCCCCTAAACGTACCATCAGACTCTGGAACCAAGCAGATTTACCAAAATTGCGCAGGGATACTCATAATTTCAGTCGTCTTTTTTTGAGGTCCCATAGTGTTAAAGATAATGTCAGTGATCTTTGGAAGTGTATAAAAACTAACTTGTTATTTATTATGGATGACAACATACCTACTAAAATAACTTCAAGCAAGAACCACCAGCCATGGATTACTACTAAAACTAAACGTTTGTTGAGAAGGAAACATCGTTTCTTTAAGAAATTGAAACTACATCCTAATTCAGAAAGATTACTGGTTAGGTATAAACATATTAAGAGAAGGTGTCAGAGAGAATGTAGACTTGCTCACTCCAATTATGTTAATTCGATGATTTCGGAAGGTGATCATCAAAACAAGAAATTATGGTCTTACATAAGGAGTAAGAGACAGGACAACATTGGGATTCCAGACCTGAGAAACAACCAGAATAACCTAATACAGGACCCTGAAGGGAAAGCAAACTTACTAAACAAGCAGTTTTGTTCAGTTTTCTCAAATCCAAACCTTTAATTAACGTTAGACTAAAGGATGATGATAAACTCCCTGAAATGCAAAACATCAAAGTAAACAAAGCAGGAGTATTTAAGTTACTGACCAATATCAATGAAAACAAAGCTACTGGTCCGATGGCGTTCCTGGCAAGCTCTTAAAAATTATGTGCCAATGAATTGAGTGAGGTATACCAATTACTTTACCAAGCTTCACTGGACCAGGGAGTAATACCTGATGAGTGGCGAGATGCGAGCATTGTTCCCTTATTCAAAAAGGGTGACAAAACAAAAGCAGAGAACTATAGACCTGTATCTCTTACATCCATATCAGCTAAATTACTTGAACACATAATATATAATAGCATAATGGACCTTCTTGACAAATATGATTTCTTAAATAACGCCCAGCATGGTTTTAGACAGCGAAGGAGTTGTGAGACTCAACTTATAACAACTCTCAATGATTTTAGTAACTGTCTTAACAACAGACAGCAAATAGATGCAATTTTATTAGATTTTTCTAAAGCCTTTGATAAGGTTGACCATGAGGGCCTGCTGCTTAAATTAGAACACATTGGCATTGGCGGTTCTTTGCTAAAATGGGCTAGATCATTCCTCGTTGGGAGAACGCAGAAAGTTGTTGTGGAAGGGTCGTCATCCCATTGTAAACCAGTCTTGTCAGGTGTACCACAGGGAACTGTTCTGGGGCCCTTGTTTTTCTTAATTTATATAAATGACATAAGTAGAAATCTCTCTCCTGGAACTACTATAAGGCTTTTTGCAGATGACAGTTTAGTGTATAGAACAATCAGAAGCAAGAATGATACACGCATTCTACAAGAAGATCTAAACGCTTTACAAGAGTGGGAAAGAACTTGGAAAATGGAATTTCATCCTCAAAAGTGCCAAGTGTTGCGTATATGTAACAAACGCTCACTAATTAGATCAGATTATTCTATCCATAATACTATTCTTAAAGAAACTAATGCTGCAAAATATTTAGGCGTGATTATAGATAGTCGTCTCAAATGGAAAGAACATTACAATTTAGTATGTAAGAAAGCAAATAACATCTTAGCTTTCTTACACAGGAATATCAATGACTGCCCCCAAAAGGTTAAAGACGACTGCTACAAAACACTGGTTAGACCAGTACTGGAATATGGTTGCTCAGTTTGGGATCCTTACCATCTAAAGGACATTGATAACCTTGAAAAGATTCAGAAGAGAGCAGCACGGTTCGTAACAGGGAACCACATCAGAGAAAAGGGGAATACTAGGAAGAACATGAGGAAATTAGAATGGAAACCCTTAGAAGAGAGAAGAGCTTTTATTAAACTTAACACCTTTTTCAAAGGCAGAGCTAAAGTAATTGATATTCCAATGGAACAACTAGTATTGAATAAAAGTAGCACCAGGAGTGGCGGTCAATGTTATACCATACCTGCATCAAATATTGACAGCCACTTACATTCTTTTTATCCAGTTCTGTACTGCTGTGGAACTCACTGCGGGTGCCATCAAGATTGCCACAAATGCAATCTCATTCAAAAAACAAATTGATTCGACAGTTTTGAGATCTGCATATTGACGATTTTCTATTTTTACTTCCCCTGATATTTTACTATTACCTGGGCCTGAATTTGGCCATTGCTTTTATCTTCTTGAATATTGAGTGCGACCCCCTTGTTGCTGAATTTGCTCCAGGGGCCAACAGTCTGAGTCGCACTGTTTTATGTTATTTTATTTTACTTTTTAACATGCGTGCTGGTAACCTACTCGTTTTTGAGTGAACCGGTATTTTAGGAAGAAGAAGAAGAAGAAAATGAAAGCAGGCACAAACTCATATGGTACATAAAGTGGATACGCATTGAAAATAGAAAGTTATCTGGAATACACTAGTCGTATGAGGAAAGAAAATATATCCCATGAGAACTTTTCTGGTTACAAGTTCAAAACAATAGAGATGTAAGTGAAGTTACCTTTGTTGAGAAAAACCAAAACACTCATTACCTTCAATACAAACACCGTAAGTTGACATACGACACTTGTATTTCCAGTTTATCTGACAAATCAGCGATACATTTGAGGTAACTGAACTTGCGGCAGTTCTTTTCCCCGCGATATCTACTGCCAGCTGAGTTACTGCAGAAACATTTTGATTGCAGCATGTCTGTTTTTAGAACAATGGGGTCAAGAGTTTGACAAGTGATGCGCCTTGGCCCCCTCATGCAGCATACCAAAAATCTCAAAAATGGAAAACTTCGAGTTACGACAGTTGTATTTCCGGGCGGCGGTTTAATAACCTTTGTTTTTGCAACTTTAACCCTGGACTATGGACATCTGGAGTAGTTTCAGCTTTGCATGTGACAGTTGATCACATTATCAGTAAGATGAAGTTTTAAAAGGTATTTGAAATAACTCTGCCAGATAACATGGTCGAATGAATTACAAGGCAAAACACGACGCGTTTCGACCTCTTTAGGTCTTCTTCAGGCAAGATAAACAATACTCCGGACAATGAAAATAAATGAAGAACGAGCAATCACTTGTCTTGTGAACATATCGGCGCAAGATGGACAAGATAAGTGATTGCTTGTTCTTAATTTTCCTTGTCCTGAGTGTTGTGTTGTCTGAAGACCTAAGAGATCGAAACGCGTTGCGTTTTGTCTTGTAAATCGGTCATCTGAGTTGTCTGGCGGAATGATTTCAATACCTTTCAAAATGTGTTTCAGTTTCCGCCTGCAGTCAACTTGCATTGCAACTATCGGTACGACCAGTTGGGACACCAACTATCGGTACGACCAGTTGGGACACCAACTATCAGTACGACCAGTTGGGACACCAACTATCGGTACGACCAGTTGGGACACCAACTATCGGTACGACCAGTTGGGACACCAACTATCAGTACGACCAGTTGGGACACCAACTATCGGTACGACCAGTTGGGACACCAACTATCAGTACGACCAGTTGGGACACCAACTATCAGTACGACCAGTTGGGACACCAAGCCATTTTCCGGTGTACTTGTCCATTTGGACTCCATGGATTTCACAGTGTCAGCACTGATATTGTATATTAGTACAGGTCAGACGGGCTTTGAGACCAACATGAATTGCAGGCACCAGACTCTTGAAAAGGATGGCAAACTGATTTATTATCTGCAGGCTTTCCTCTGTCATTTGCTTGGATTTGTTGCATATGGCCAAGCTCTACTCGAGAAGACTCAACTCAATTCAGTGCAAGTAAAATTTTGCACACAAAATACTTGAATAGCGACCAGTATTATGAATGGATGGAAGAAACTTGCGCATGTGCACATACGTTGCTAAATCAAGCACAACTTATTTTTATTTTAATTTTTTTTTTTAACGAAACAGCTCCCAACCCTGCCACTATTTTCTACCATGATATTCATGCGCAAAGAAGAGAACATCTATCCTGTTCTCACAGTTAGCATGGGAATAATTATCATGACACTGTCCTGTTGTTCTTAGTTTTGGAACAAGGTGAAGTTCACCTCTGAACCACCAAACTCTTGCTTAATACTAGACACCCAAGCACTGCTGCATCTCTGATGATCAAGTTGGTTTAAACAAATTTATTTTCCACTTTACAATCATGTAGCTTTACAAAAAAAAAAAGTGAAAATTTGAACATCAACAAGCTAATGCTTATGATGATCAAGTTGATGAAAGCAGGTTCATTTGGCTGGAAAGCGTTGAACGGGAGTAATGCTACTGGAGACTGAAGGGGTATGGAAGACACGGTACAAAAGTGCAGTTTCTCTTCTACCCCTCCTCCATCCCCCACCTTTTTTTTTTTTAATGTGTACTCCATTTCTACAGATTGGACATGTTCTTAAGATGACACTTACTTATGTTTTTTTTTCTCTTTATTTCATCAGCGCTACATGAAAATGTTGTTATGCTCTGCATAGTTATGCGGGGATTGTCTTCAGTTGTGGCAAGCTCCTAGCATAACATTATCAGTCTCCGAAATCCCCCAAAGTCGGAGTGTGGCTGCCCATGTGGTGGGTGAATAAAAACGGTCACACACGTAATGTTCTCATCCCAGCTGATGCATTTATACCATAGTGTTCAAGTACTTCAGCTGTTTGGATGATCCCTGGAGTCTTTTAGCCAGGGTACAACAACAACAACTTCATCAGCTACAATTTGAATACCATAAATTTGTTTTCTTATCAGAACTTTAGCATGATCTCTTCCTCCCTTCGTGATCACAAACATCAAAACCACGTGTCTGCACTCACACACACATACAAATGCACACATACTCACTTCAAACATAAATTGCTTTGTAACAGTTTCTGCTTTATTCATTTGCACATTAACAGCACGTGAACAGTGTTGCAACCACATAAAGAAAGAAAAAAAAATTCTTCATCTGCACAACCCAGCTGATCCATTCACCTTTGACCTGTAATGACAAAGACAAGCAACAACTCTGGCAACCACTGTTACTAGCGTGTAATACCACAGCCCCATGGCTAGAAGGACGGGAAAATTCAATGATAAATATGCAGTCTTGTCAAAAATGTTAAAACATAAGGACGGCATTGTCTGACTGAAAAGATCTGACCATTCATACACACAACCCCGCCAGAACACTCAATCAAAGCAATGATTTCCTAACCTATGAAATGAAAATAAAGCATTCAATTAACTGAACACAGAAAATTAAATAATGATTATGTACAGAACTTAACTAAATAAACTAGGCACTCCATTTCTCAAACCAAATTAACCTTTGGAGAGAGGAATGACGAAACGAGTGGGTAGGGAAATTAAGTTGAAGATGAGCAAGTCAGTAATTATTGGAGTATGAAATATTTCTTTTGCATTCATCTATACTATGCCACAATGTATGTGATATTGTGCTATGCAGGGCAGAACAAAAACAAAATACCCCAAATCACATGAGACTGGCAACATGAAATGAAAAAAACAAAAACAAAACAAAAATGCACCTTTAACGACACAAAGCATACAATCGATTCAAATATGAATCCTTAATAAAGTTAAATCATTTTGAAGAAAACGTCAGCTAGATGCTGCATATGTAGCTTCCGTTTGAAGTTGAATACATGTTGTAAAATTCAAAGAGAACGCTTGTTGGTAAACATCACATGGATCAACTAAAATTTTTTCTAGAACTAACTTGCAGCTAGATCTAGTTGCAAAGTGAGACAACTGCAGGTGTAAATCTAAACAGATCTTAAATAAATGTTAGTGAACCGCCAAAAAATATGCGGACAAACAAATCAAAAGACAAAACACGACGCATTTCGACCTCTTAGCTCTTCTTCAGGCAAGATACAAAACAATTAGGACAACAAAAATGAACGAGCAATCACTTATCTTCAATTACTTCAGCGCAAGATATGCATTCAATGCCTATCTTGCGCCGAAGTGATTGAAGATAAGTGATTGCTCATTCATTTTTGTTGTCCTAATTGTTTTGTCTCTTGCCTGAAAAAGACCGAAGAGGTCAAAACGCGTCATGTTTTTGTTTCGTGATTCGTTTGTCCACGGTTTTTTTTTTTTTTTTTGCGGTTCGCTAACATTTATGTAAGATTTGTTTAACTTGCAGCTGTTAAAAGTCTTCTGCAGCACATTTTCATGCAAATGTATATACCTAAGTGTGCCGATATGTGTATGTGTGCCCACATGCTTGTATTAAGACATTATGAACACACTACGAAAGTGGAGGTGCTGGTCTTATTTCAGAAAAGTGAATATAAACAGATTGCCAGGCTGACTTATTTGCACAAAAATCAAAGAATCAAACTGCTCCATGACTAATACATTTTTTACAGAATGACAAAAACTGGAGAAATCATAATGATTAAAAACCAGACAAACAAAACAAAAAACATAAAAAGATAATCAAAGTTTCAGGTTTAAACTTCTGTGTTATTTCTGGGTTGTGTGTGCGCGCATGCGTGTGTGTGCGCACGCGTGTGTGTGTGTGTGTGTGTGTGTGTGTGTGTGTGTGTGTGTGTGTGTGTGCGCACGCGCGTGTGTGTGTGTGTGTGTGTGTGTGTGTGTGTGTGTGTGTGTGTGTGTGTGTGTGTGTGTGTCCTAAGGTGGAAAAATCAATTAACAATTACGAAGATTATAACCCAAGTTCCCTTTGAAAACAGAATCATCAAACCTAACAACAATCAGAAATCAGGTTAAAGAAAAAAAGAAAGAAAGGCATCTGCATAAGAAATGTTCAACTGAAGTTCTCTGAAAATATTCATCATGCCCATCCAACCCACCCATTCCCGAAAAAGCAAACCACATACCTGCCATTAAAATTGCATTTCACACACAAACAGATTTCATGAGCCAAAAGGAACGCATAGCCCTAGAAGGATGCTGTCCTTCCAAACGAAGAGCCAAATGTTTGTACAGGGAGAATCAGATGATCACTGTTTATATTTCAACTACTACACTTCAAAGCATATCGCTCAACAACTGCATGCTATGTTCTTGAACAGCATGTTTAATTCCGTTACCACGTACATGAACTGTGTGGATTTGGGCCTGAAATGAGGTGCTCTATGGCTGCTTGCAAGGAAGCTGTCTGTCTAGTTCTCCTAGAGCATGAAGATATAAAAACAAATTTTTTTTTTAAGGCAAATTATTATTGAAATCAGTTTCAAACCTTTCTTTTCCCAACCTGTTACAGGCAGCTTTCTTCCACTGGTTAAGAACTGCCAAATATATGGGCAAGGCATTGATGCAAAAGCAAAACTGCCAGACACATACGTGTGCAAGCTTGCCTGCAGAATATGCATACCACACAAGCGTGAGTGGAATGCAGCAAAAATGCTTACACATAAAAAAAAAGTTCAAATTTTGATTTCCTGTCCTTTCATCACATTGTAGTCTTGGTACTTGAGATTTGAGAGGATGAAAGGTGCATACTCTATCAAACCAACGGTTTGTGCCCATTTCAATGTGATCAAGAAAATACAAACACGAATATAACTGAGACAAAACCTGCACACACTCACACACAAATAAACAAAATTGAGAACACACACACACACCACACACACACACACACACACACACACACACACACACACACACACAAGAGTGTAGATGCATAATTTTTTTTTTTCAATCAAAAAATCGACTGCAAAGTTGACAAAATACTATCAGAAAACACTGGTACATAATATGGACGGAAGTGAAGATGGACAAAATAATATTTCCACATTTATGACACAGTGAAAGCTTTTGAGCAGGTGGGATGCTTGTTTCAGATGGCAGAACCTCTCTCATGGTATGGCTTTTATCTGGGGTCAGCATTGTGCCCTTGCACTGTTAGCCATATTTCTCACAGCATTGTGCCCTTGCACTGTTAGCCATATTTCTCACAGCATTGTGCCCTTGCACTGTTAGCCATATTTCTCACAGCATTGTGCCCTTGCACTGTTAGCCATATTTCTCACAGCATTGTGCCCTTGCACTGTTAGCCATATTTCTCACAGCATTGTGCCCTTGCACCATTAGCCATATTTCTCACAGCATTGTGCCCTTGCACCATTAGCCATATTTCTCACAGCATTGTGCCCTTGCACCATTAGCCATATTTCTCACAGCATTCTAAACTTAACATGAGATGGATTTCTTGCAAATCTTCCTGACAAGTGACTGGCATATTCTGGGAGAATGGATTACTATGCCTTTGTTTTTTCTTTTTTCACATCTTGTCTTGCATGATCACAATAGATACAAAAATTAACTAGTGGATATTCAACAAAATCTGTTGCTGTAAACAGAGAGTGACAAGAAGAGAGAGAGAGAGAGAGAGGAGAGAGAGGAGAGAGAGAGAGAGAGAGAGAGAGAGAGTGAAGGAAAGAGAACATTCAAATCTATCCTACTTCTATAATAGAAAAAAAAAAAGGGGGGGGGGGGGAGGGGGAGGAGAGGGAACCAATGTTCGAAGACTTACAGCCTCAACTAGATCAACTGGTTATTTTCTTCTTTTCTCTTCACCATGACTGATCATTTTTTGACTCATCTTTTGATTCCCTGAAATGGCTCACTCCGTTGTAATGTTGCAAGACGCACACAGTACACAACTGAATGAAGTGGGGCTGTGGGATGCACGCAGCAGTTGCTTGACGGTGGCAGTTTTTGCTAGTGGGCTTTGCAGTCATGAAATAGGGGCTAGTACACCCATGGGAACGCTCCTGTGGAGGTTCTCTCGCGTCACATCCAGTGGCCATTACACCATGGCATTTGCCAGGGAGCAGTTATGTCCCTTGGTGTCTTAATGGAATGCCCTGTGTGTGCCTGCACCCTATATGAACACGGCGCAGGCCTCCAAGGGTGGTGCAGGATTGCTCCCAGCTGGTTTGTTCGGCACATGAGGACAGTGCTTCTCTGGGTCTCATCCGCACCTTTGGATGTATCTTTTTCTCTTCTGATAGCGTAAGACGCCCACAGTAAACAACTAAATGAGGTCCCCCAACTCTCATCTGCATGTGCACTCAACCCCACACATGGCGAGGTGAAGGAAGCCTGTTTGGCACTATAATGGAAATAAGGTGAAACAAAAACAACAACAACGAAAAGAGAAAAAAAAAAAGAAAGCCAGACACCCAACAACAACAAAAAATTTACGAATCTATTCACTCCCTGTTTCTATCAGATGTCATATTCTATGCGATATTAAACAACTATTCCTGCTACAAGTGTTAATCAACTGTCTCTGTATCTGGTCTCCTAATCACAGTGGGTATAGTTCAGTCAGATCTGTGGGTGGTATTTTGGATGTCTGACAGTTCCATGTAATCCTATGCTTGGAATCATGTCAGTCATACATCAACAACAATCTTATCGTCCTTATAATCCCAGGTTTTGAAAGGAAACCATAAGCTTGTTTTCACAAATGGGTTCTTTCTTTTTGTGCACAATAACTGAGGAAACCTTTAGGTGCAGCAGCAACAAAACAGGAATCTGTTCCTTCAGACTTGCTGATGTGAGACTGCATCAACCAGTCACACTATACGACAAGCTCACATTATATTTTGGTATTAACATGCCAAGTTGTTAAAAAATACACTTCAATTTAGGCAGTCACACAAACATTCATAAATAGCCACAAAAAAAGTCTCACAGTCATCTCCGTCCCATACATGCATATTTGCTCTCCACTCTCTCTGACATACAAACACACACATGCATTCACAAACTATAGGCAAACACAACTTCTTCTACAGGCAAACACAACCTCTTCCCATCACACACAAAAAAATGCTTTATGAAAAAAACAATGTTTGTGAGTCGTGTGCAAGAGGAAAAAAAAGCCCATTGGTCAGGAATGGGTCGTTCTACCTTAGAAAGGTAAACTGTACCACCTAACAGTGCAGACAATGCCATTTTCTTCTGAACTGATCATAGAACAATGGAGGACATACATACGGGAAAGTGTTTATTTCATCTAGAAAGTGATGAAAGTATAATCAACATGCTGCATTATTCTGTGTATGGTGATAGTAAATGGAAACGCAAGTCCAAGAAAATTGTTTAAGGCTGATCAAAATGTTATTTTCTTTAACAGCTGCTAGTACTATCAGTGTATTTTTTTCTCTCCTAATACTACCCATCTCCCTTTTTATGTCTGAAATCTTCAACAACAAAAAACCCCAGCAACAAACAAAAAAAACAACCCACCATGCTAGAACTCGCAGAACAGATGATTCAGAAATCTGAACTGGACTTACATTAACAGACATACTGAGTAGTGACAACACAGTTTCATGTATCTGACGTCTTTGAATTGACACGGTCCAAACAGCACTGAGGTCTATCACATTGTGTTACAACAAGAAGAAACAACAACAACAAAAGACAGACTAAGAAAGAACTCATGTCAGTTCCCATTCCTCTCTGTGTGTGAGCAGTTGACAGATATATACATGCATGATATGTTCAATCACTTTGTGTGTTGTACAAACCTGAAACATGTTAACATGCTTTACATTCTTGCAAGTGGGAACCAGAACCACAGGAGAGGAACAGATGAGGAGGACAGAGAGAGAGAGAGAGAGAGAGAGAGAGTGAGAGAGAGAGAGAGAGAGAGAGAGAGAGAGAGAGAGAGAGAGAGAGAGAGAGAAAAGCAGTTCAACAGGTTATACAAAGAGTAGTAACGATGACAGGGAGGAACATATGACACAATCAACAAAGTATCCATCATATACACAGACACACTCGATGACACCTACACACTACCATTATCACACGATTCCTTTGTTCAAATGACCATGGGACCATTCTCAGATGTTATATTTCATCTCATTTCAATTCACTCAAAACTACAACATGAAGGCAATGCTTTCAATCCTTTCTTTTTTAACACCAGCGCTATATACATGTCAGTTTGAGCAACCATGCAACACATTTGCAAACACACACCTCTGATACAATCACCTACTCCACTGTTAACAAGCTACGCTCCTGTAAAAGGTGATATAAAGACATAACAGAAAAAAACAAAACATTCAACATTGTCTATTATCAAGGAAAGTCACATAAGTGTTGTATATACTGTAAAATACATGCATATGTATGTATACTTCACAATACAAGCCATAATTATAAAGTTCTCTTCCAAATCCCTGCAGTGATGTGTAAAAGAATGACTGCAAGGCTGTCTTGTCCTGTCCATTACATCAACGTCAGAAGCAAGCAGCAGATATTCTGGACATGATGTCTTATGTACAGACATGTCAACACACAGTCTCACACTATGCAAAATCAGCCATACAGTCCCACCAATCAGCTCACGTCAGTCTCCATTTCTCTCCCTTCCTTTCTCTGAACAGTCTCAGACTGGTCAGCGAGAAACCATCCTTTCACATAGGATGCCTTTTCATCCACAATCACAACACTCTTGAAAAGAGGCAATAAGTACGCAGGAAAAGTAGTCAGGTCAAAAATACCACTGTCTTCTTTACATTCTTTTCTATTTCTCTGTGCTTTTTTGTACTCCTGTCATTCCCTTTCTTTTTCCATCCCACAACAATTTATAAGGCATGACATAAACACAACCACTGTTTGTTGAATTACCTGAAACTACAATGGTGAGAGAGAGAGAGAGAGAGAGAGAGAGAGAGAGAGAGAGAGAGAGAGAGAGAGAGAGAGAAAGAGAGAGAGAGAGAGAGAGAGATCCACTCATACATCCATGCTTGCTTGTTCAAAGTGATAAACCACTCCCTTCTTCAAAAAAGTCCAAGAAAACCCTACGCTACTGAAAGAGGCTGAGGAGTGTCATCACACACATCCATCCTCAGAGTGTCTGTCTCCTGCAAGCTGTCCAGTACCACCAAGGACCTGTGAGCGGCCCTTCTCCTACACGAGTGATCCCTGCTGTCAGGCCCGAGAACCAGCAGCGGCGGCCTGCCAAGGGGAGTGTGTGTGCTGCTGACTAGTGCTGACAGTGGGCGAGGAGCACTACACTATTCGCAGGCCAGCTTGCCGTCAAAGCTGGACAGCGCGATGCCGAAGGCCTGCAGTGGACACATGGGGTAGTTGAAGTCCATGGTGAACACGTCCTCCGCCACGCGCCCAAACTGCATCACGATGTAGTCCACTGCAACACCATGGGGTCAGTCTTCATGAGTAACAGGCTCCAATGTTTTTTTGTTAATATAAAATCTGTCTTGTGCCATTTGTTTGCTCTTTGCGCTTTTAACTGAACAATCCAAAAATACATAAAAAACATGAGGCAGCATGTACCACTGTAATGAATTTCAATTTCCTTCATTTCTATCAGAGTCTCTGTTCCTTTGTTTCTGGGTTAGAATTCTGAAGTTCACCATGGGTAAGATTTTTAGGTATGTAACTTTTTAGATCCCACAGTAAAGATGTCCAGATTCCATCTGCAGGCATGATTTCTACAAATCACGCATGCATGCATGGGAATTCATTGTGTGTGTGTGTGTGTGTGTGTGTGTGTGTGTGTGTGTGTGTGTGTGTGTGTGTGATTTTTTCATTTGTCCCTGCAGCATAATTTCAAGGTCATCATGCTGGTATCACTGTATACAGAACAGCCTGCACTCACGACTCTATATCTGCTACAATATGAGAAAACAGCTATGCTTGATCAATAGATATGTAAATAAATGAAAACATGGATCTGGGAAGAGGGTCTCATGGACAAACGTTTGCAGATACCTGACCTACACATTAACCATGGACAAACGTTTGCAGATACCTGACCTACACATTAACCATGGACAAACGTTTGCAGATACCTGACCTACACATTAACCATGGACAAATGTTTGCAGATACCTGACCTACACATTAACCATGGACAAACGTTTGCAGATACCTGACCTACACATTAACCACGGACAAACGTTTGCAGATACCTGACCTACACATTAACCATGGACACACGTTTGCAGATACCTGACCTACACATTAACCATGGACACACGTTTGCAGATACCTGACCTACACATTAACCATGGACAAACGTTTGCAGATACCTGACCTACACATTAACCATGGACAAACGTTTTGCAGATACCTGACCTACACATTAACCATGGACAAACGTTTGCAGATACCTGACCTACACATTAACCATGGACAAACGTTTGCAGATACCTGACCTACACATTAACCATGGACAAACGTTTGCAGATACCTGACCTACACATTAACCATGGACAAACGTTTGCAGATACCTGACCTACACATTAACCATGGACAAACGTTTGCAGATACCTGACCTACACATTAACCATGGACAAACGTTTGCAGATACCTGACCTACACATTAACCATGGACAAACGTTTGCAGATACCTGACCTACACATTAACCATGGACAAACGTTTGCAGATACCTGACCTACACATTAACCATGGACAAACGTTTGCAGATACCTGACCTACACATTAACCATGGACAAACGTTTGCAGATACCTGACCTACACATTAACCATGGACAAACGTTTGCAGATACCTGACCTACACATTAACCATGGACAAACGTTTGCAGATACCTGACCTACACATTAACCATGGACAAACGTTTGCAGATACCTGACCTACACATTAACCATGGACAAACGTTTGCAGATACCTGACCTACACATTAACCATGGACAAACGTTTGCAGATACCTGACCTACACATTAACCAAATGCACTGGTCAGGCTTGAATACCTAGCTAGCATGGTGTGTATCACATCTATAGTTGTGTGTACGTGTGTGCATGCATACATGTGTTTGTGTGTGCTTGTGTATGTGTGCAAATATGTGTGCACTGTAAAGCCTGCACATACAAGAGTTAGGGCCTTGTATGTTTTGATATTCAGTATAATCAGAAGTTCAAAGAACGGTAATCTGTTTCAAACAAGTACACAGACAACCAAGCATATCAAAATCACACAAGTTCATAAATACACGATCTCCCACACCTATTTCATCATTACAACCTTTACTTACCATCATTATCATGAACAATCTGAAAGTTTTTCACTGAAGCCTGCGTCACTCGGCCATGGAAGTTCAACACATAGGACTGGGTTTCTGAAAACATGGCATATAACAGTTATCTTTCACCTTCGAGCTTCATCTCTCTCTCTCTTGCTCTTAGAAATACATGAACACACAGATTACATAAAAAGACACAGACACACACTCACTGACACATACACATAAACAGACTGAAAGACAACATAAATCATTATTGGAAAGAGGAGTCTCTTTGTGTAGTTCGTTCAAATTACATGAACATAAAACATTTAAACACATAAAAAAAGACCCATACCATCATTCCAGACAAGTCTTATTATGTAATTCGAATCAGTGGCACACATATCACCGCCCGTAAATACAACTGCCGTAACTCAAATTTTTCGCATTTTGAAATTTTTGGTATACTATAAGAGCAGGCCAAGGAGCGTAATGTAGCCAAGTCTCAATCACATTATCCTAAAAATAAAGATGCTGTAATCAAACTACTTGTATCGTAACTCAGCTCACAGTATATCTTATGGGAAT
This sequence comes from Conus ventricosus, assembly GCA_018398815.1. Lineage (NCBI taxonomy): Eukaryota > Metazoa > Mollusca > Gastropoda > Neogastropoda > Conidae > Conus > Conus ventricosus. The sequence continues at coordinate 93,568,348 of CM031607.1, forward strand.
AATGATCAGTTATTTTTCGTCTCCTGTAAATATGATTTTCAGACTTATGGCAGTTGTATTTCTGGGCGGCGATATATACTCATGCAGGTGTGCGTGCACATACAAACACACACATGCACGCCACACCCATACCATCAACCTGAGAAATCTTGTCATGAAGTTTCAACCAATTATACACACATGCATGCATGTGCGTGCATGCACACACACACACACACACACATGCGTGCACATGCACTCACTCATGCACACACACACATGCGTAAGCACACACACACTCAAAAGACCCATACCATCATCCTCACAAATCTCGTTACGCAGTTTCAACCAGTTACACACACACACACACACACACCATACACACACATACACATGCACGCGCATACACACACACACGCAGGCACGCACACACACACACACTCAACATACACACATGCCAGGGCTTAAAACAGGAGGAGGAAAAATCCACTGAAACTAGGGGGGTCCGGGGGCATGCTCCCCGGGAAATTTTTTTTTAACCGAGTGTAAATCTATGCCATTTCGCGCTTTCTGGACATAATTTCAAGAGTTATTTAGTGCATAAAAATTGCTGTAAACACATAATTATTACAGGAAGATATATTTGGGACAAGGGGAGAAGGGGTTAAACACAAATTAAAATGAACACTCCCCCTTTAACTTGAGTGTTTTACAGGTGTTCACCAACTATAGTCTTTGGATGAAATCTCACTTCTGGGGTTGCTCAATAAGTTTCACTTTTCAGGTTTAAATGATCACACTATCAAGTTTGAAGTTGGTGCACACAAAGTCCGTAACTGCATCAAACACTTTAAAGTTCAGTCTCATATAACAGAGATCAACTTGTGGAATCAGCACATTTTGAAAGTCACAATATCCAAATTTTGATCAATGAGAAACTTGTGGAATCAGCACATACTGAAAGTCAAATTTTGAAGTTCCTAAATTATAATAAACACTGAAATACAGGATTTCACAAGGACACACACACACACACAGCTTTGTCGTTTGGGTGGTGGAGGCATTAAAGAAACATAGCAAGGAACTCTGTTTCTTCTTGCTGCTTGCATTGTCTGCACTGTCTTTGCCATCCACCTTCTTGCCTACTTGAATTTCAACCCTATCTTTGTCTGCTGTTTCCTTGCTTTCTCCTGTCTGGCTTTCACACTCTACAATTTTTATTTCATTCTCATCCACCTTGCTGACAACTTGACTTTGATTAGTTTGAACCCTCTCTTTTTCCTTGCTACCTCCCGCCTGGCTTGCACTCTCCACATTTTCTATATCACCCTCTTTTTTCCCCACAGGATTGCAATGTTCTATCCTGGCACGTTTTCCTGCTGCTAAAGTGTCTTCAGTGACCTTTCTTGTAGTTCCACTCAGCGCCTTGACGTTTGACACGTGCTTCGCTGAACGAATGTGATAAGAGCTTTCATCCCGCGACCACCGTAACACTTCCCTTAAGCAGTGGTGCAATAACTTTGCGAAGAAAGTCTCCAATGACTTCTTCGTCAACTTTCTGAAGCGTCCACTCCCATTTCCACTTGTTTTTAATTGCAGATTCGTCAAAAGATCGACCCGCATGAACAATGTCTGCGCGCTCCGCCAATTTGTTTTTTTCGGAAGTCCGACCGGAAACTTCTTCCAAGAATAATCAGGGGCCATAACTTGCGCGCAGTTGCTATGAACGCTTGCAAGTCGATCACGGATACCTTGCTCCTGTCGGGTTTTTTTTTTTTTTTTTTTTTGACAAACCGAAATCGCGGAATTCCGCCCAGACGCGGAACGTTTTAAGCCCTGACATGCACACGTGCAAACACATGCATGCACACACACGTGCACAAGCGTACACACACACACACACCCACCACACACATGGATGCACACACACACACACACAAACACGTACACACACACGCATGTGCATGCACACACACACACACTCAACATACACACAGGCACACACATGCTCGCACACACACACAACACACACACACATACGCACACACACACACACACACACACACACATGCACACCCTTACCATCATTCCAGACAGGAGTCTTGTTATGAAGTTCCAGCAAGTTCTCCATGTTTTTCCTCTTCCATCGTTCCACCAAGCCATCATGATTCTATAAGCACACACACCACAGTCACACCCACAGTTTTTGAAAAAGTGACGAGTTAACAAATTTCTACAACTTATTTTACTTATTACTTATAATAATGTTTTAAAATGTTGACTCTTCAGGGAGTGGGTACAATGAATGGCATAGAAGGGGTGTGGGGGAGGTCAGAGGGTATCACTGTGGAACTAACAACTTTCGTCTTTGTTTTTGGTTTTGATTAAAAGTCATTAATATCATTTGAACTCTAGCATTCACACTATTGTCAAAGTTACCATCTGACTTCCTCGTAGTTTTTTTCTTCTTCTCAAAAAACACATTCTTGGTGCGACAAATACTCCATCCACATATTTCAGCATTTAGAACATTTTTCAGACTGTATTTGTTACACACTAAAAACATATCTGTAAACCAGTCACGCAGTGATTATAAAATATGTGTGTATATTTTTCTTTTTGACAGGGGAGATTAGGAGGGGGTGAGGTCAATCAACTGCCATGAATTCTTTCTCTCTCTTCACTGTTTTTTTTCCTTCAAAGTGGGATTACTAGAGTATTTTCACCATGAAAATGGGATGTATAGAAAGTAAAAGGAGAAAACAAAGCAAAACAAAACAAACACTAAAAAGTTTGTGGACGTGCACAGACATGTGTCACATCTTTGACGGTTTCTACACAGATGACTTTTCATCGACATTATGAACGAAAGAAAACAAAAAAGAAACGTCCAAAAATACTGCTCTATTCAGCATATTAAAACAAACAAACAAACACAAAACAACAACAACGAGAAAAAAAACCCTGACAATCACACAAGCAGCATTTCAAGAGAAAGCAAGCAAGACATAGAGGAGCTCAGTGCAAACATCATCAGTCACCCAAATGAACAGTTTATCCCAGTGGCACCCAGTCTTAGTCTCTCCCTGATTTGGCCGACAAAAAGACAAAGATAAGGGACTGGATGCGTTTCTGTATGCGCACATACCCTGTGAGTGCCTGTGAAAGTGATTCATTAATGAACATGGTGCACACAATAAAAAAAAAAAAGGTACATAATTCTCTTAAGAATTCTCCTCCTCCTCATCATCACTATACTCCGATCGAGGTCCACTCACCCCTTTAGGTTTGATGTCAACACGTTTGTGGTCCGAGGTCATGCCAGGAATAATCACAGTCATCTTGCGCGGACCTTTGAATCCCAGTACATTGGTTTCCTGATACACACACATACATGTACACATCAGAGAGTTGTACACACAGACAATACCCATATATACATGCACCATAAACAGAAATGAATCATACGTATTTTATACATACACTGACATACATTGATACAATGCATACACAAATAAACACACCATTATAGTCCTTAACCACAGAGATGGATACTCATGTATGTGTGCGTGTGTGCATGTGTGTGTGTGTGCATGGGTGTGTGTGTGTATGTGTGTGTGTGTGTGTGTGTGTGTGCGCGCGCGCATGTGTGCACGTGTGTGTGTGCGTGTGCACATGCATGCACGCATGCATGCGTGCGTGCTGGAATGTTGCATGTTTTCCAACAGGATGCATTACACATCAACATTCATCCCTCCCAACCCCCAAGCCAAACAACGCTGTGCAAAACAAACCACTGACACTGATCCTGCACACTCACATAGGCCACTGCCACCAGTTCCTGTCGTGCCCCATCCGCATTCTTCCGAGGATTGTCTCCATTGTCAAACAGTGTGAAGTGAGTTCCCAGCAGGTTGGACCTGAAACCCGCAACCCTGGTGTCTCACACGACTGGGACAGGAGGCTAAGACTGACACAAGCTGGAAGAAACGCACCACAGCCCAGACAATGGCCCGCCAAGGGTTTACAAAGTCAATTGTGTGTGCTGTTTTTATGTCAAGTCCTCACACCTTGAAGTGTCCATTATGACTTTATACATGCTGGAATAATAACAATATAAAGATGGAATAAAGAGAGAGAATGAGCTGGAGAGAGAGAGAGAGAGAGAGAGAGAGAGAGAGAGAGAGAGAGAGAGAGAGAGAGAGAGCTAGAGAGAGAGAGACAGAGAGAGAGAGAAAAAGGGGGGGGGGGGGGGGGGGGGTGGGGGGCAGACAGACAGATGCACACACAGGACAGACAAAGACAGAAAAGGAAAATGAGGGATGAAACAAAACACAAAAGGCAGACTGAAAGAAGGTAGAAGAAAAGAAGAGAGAGAGAGATACAGACAGACAGAGAGACAGACAGACAGAGGGAAGTGGAAGAAAGGACAGAAAGAGGAGTGAGAGTGCAGAGGAAAAGAGAAAGAAAGAGGAAATAAGGCCAAAAGAAGCTAGAGGTAGCACTGACCGCAATTTTCCACAGTAGGACTCCCATTTCGTGACAGATCAGTAGGGTCTACAGAGATGAGGTAGTTGGAGGTGGCACTCTTCTTCCTCTTCCGACCAGCTAACAGAAATTTCTGCCACAAACATCAAAATCTCAATCATTCACAGTTGCATCAATTTAATCTGCTGCCTTAAGTAATACCAGGTAGCACACATTTTTGCAGTGCATCAGCAAGAATGTTCAAATCAACATTCCCTTCTTCACTTGTTTCCTTTTCTATTAATTTTCTTTTCACTAAACGAAGGGTAGAGGTGTTCATATAAGAAAAGAAACTGTAAATATCTGTCCCCAGTTCCATTCTTGCTTTATTGACCAACTTGGAAGCAGTGGATATAGAAACTTAATTTGCAGCTTTTATTTAGCTAGGGTCAGAACACAACTACTTTAAACCAATTTACAACATCTCTTCTAAGGAGCAAACCGACAAATGGTAAGGAAATATCTTCTCAGTTCCCAGTGCTCATTTACTGCATGGAAAATATAATAGTCCAAGCATGTAAACTGTATTTCTGTCAAAAATTTATCCATTCATCATATACTTATAGAATGTTCAGAGCTAAAAATACTGCCTGACATTAACAGTTTATGCCTTCCAGATAAAGTGATTAGTAGTCTTTTGTATAACAAGGATTTAAATCTATATGATACTGTATCGAGCATGTTGCATGGTCCAGTTGGTTATCTTATGCAATTTCTTCTATTTCAGTGTTTTATGTGTTAATTTGTTAATAATTAAACTCAGTATTTGTTAATGCTGGTGCTTGATGGCTGATTTTTTTTTTTTTTTTTTTGTGGGAAGGGGGGGGGGGGGGGGGGGTATTAAACCTGAGTGAAAGCTTGTTAAGTAAAAGATTCATTTTTGTTAATTATCAAACTCAGTATTTTTCAATGCTGTTGCTTAATTGCTGATTTCTTTTTTGTGTAAAATTAAACCTGAGTGAAAACTTGTTAAGTAAAAGATTCATTTTTTTCACTTCTAAGCCAACTGATGGGCAGCACTGCCCATCCATAGTCTGGTGCATCATGCTTTTGCCTTTTGGAAGGAATATGACCCAAACACATTGTTTGTGGTCAAATAAACATCCATGACCTTTTCCAGCTTTTCTTTTTTACAGTACTTATTAAACTATTTGGCTAAACATGTTTCCTATGTCAAACCCTTTCAACCTACGACCAGTTTGCCACCTCTGTGTGGACACACGTTTGTGGCCAATGCAGCACTAAGATGCTCTGTGCCTTTCACTTCCAGCCCCAGGGTGGAGGTACACCCTCTTCCAGCCATTTTTTTTGGTCTACAGAGGTATAGCCCAGCGGACCACAGCAATGAAACCATGAAGGCTGTGTGGGACTATGAGTTTAAAATGATTAGCATACTTCGCCAGACAGACAGTATGATATCAACCTCATTTCCATATCCTACACACTCCCTTGCCTATGTGTTTTATAATGACACAATCCAGTTCTGCACTGTGATACTGTTGGGGAGAGGCTGACAGAAGCCTGAGGAGCGTCATCCTCATTCCCATGACCTTGACCCTGGTCTCCGTTTGGCCAGGCATCAGTGATCATGTGGCAGGATCACCACTGGTCAAGAACCAACGGATTTCCTCCTCACCCTTACACAATGAGTTACTGTCCACCTACTCCCTCATCCACAAACTTCCTGCCCTTTCTCCTACCACTTCAGAGGCAATGGATGGAGGAAATGACCCTATTCACTCACCACTATAGGCCTCGCTGTCCTGTGTGCCTTACCCTCCCTATGGGGAAATGACCCTATTCACTCACCACTATAGGCCTCGCTGTCCTGTGTGCCTTACCCTCCCTATGGAGGAAATGACCCTATTCACTCACCACTATAGGCCTCGCTGTCCTGTGTGCCTTACCCTCCCTATGGGGGAAATGACCCTATTCACTCACCACTATAGGCCTCGCTGTCCTGTGTGCCTTACCCTCCCTATGGGGGAAATGACCCTATTCACTCACCACTATAGGCCTCGCTGTCCTGTGTGCCTTACCCTCCCTATGGGGGAAATGACCCTATTCACTCACCACTATAGGCCTCGCTGTCCTGTGTGCCTTACCCTCCCTATGGGGGAAATGACCCTATTCACTCACCACTATAGGCCTCGCTGTCCTGTGTGCCTTACCCTCCCCTAGTCCTCAGGACAATACCTGTGTTCCCCATCTTCTCCACCTAGTCCTCCCTCCCCCTTGCCCCCATCACCCTTGTGACCGACCTTCTTGCCGTCCTCCAGTTCCATGTGGAGGTAGTAGGTGGGGAAGATGCCGCGGTCCACGCCTTTCTTGTCGCGCGTGATTCGGCAGCGGATGGTGCGGCCCTGGGGGGCGGGGGTCGTAGCAAACTCCTCAAGGTCTTCCACATCCAGGTCTCCTATGGCAGTGAGAGCCTCGGCCCCTTCTGGGCATTTCCCTTCGTTCTCACCTCCACCCACCTACACACACACACACACACACACACACACACACACACACACACACACACATTTCCTGTGAATAAAGGCTAATGGAATGGTAAATCATTTGCCCTTTTATACCTTAAGTTGCTTGTGCTGTCATTTATACAATGATGGAACAATACACCACTTGGTCTTTTATTCCTAATTAGTGTCATCATCTATACAATGATGGAACAGTACACCATTTGATCTTTTATTCTTAATCAGTGCAATCATTTACAAAATGATAGAAAAACACACAAAGTTGGCCTTTCATTCTTAATTAGTACCATCTTTTATACAATGATAGAACAACACATCGTTTGACCATTTCTGCCTAATTAGTGTCATAATTCATGCAATGAGAGAACACATCATTTGGCCTTTATTCCAAATTAGTGTCATCATTTATACAATGACAGAACAACACATCATTTGGCCTTTATTCCTAATTAGTGTCATCAATTATACAATAATAGAACACATCATTTGGCCTTTATTCCTAATTAGTGTCATCATTTATACAATGATAGAACAATACAGCATTTGGTCCATTATTCCTAATTAGTGTCGTCATTTATACAATGATGGAACAATACACCATTTGGCCTTTTATTCCTAATTAGTGCCATCACTTGTACAATGATGGACTAACACACCTTTTGGGCCTTTATTCCCACAGCTGCTAATGCAATTATTTATAAAATGATGCGACAGCACATTGGCTCTTCCTTCGTACAGCTGCTAATACATTCATATAATGATGGAACAACATCATATGGCCCTTTGTTTCTGGAATTGCTCATACATTCATTAATACAATGACGGAACAGTACACCATTTGCTCTTACTTTGGACAGCTGTTGAAGTAGTCACCTTCACAATGACAGAACAGAACACTGTCCGTCTTTTTATTCATAGAGTTGCTGATGAAATTTTTTAAGCAATGGAATTTAGAATGATGAAAATCAAGCGTGTGTTCTCTGAAACTAACCAGGTCAGTATCATACATGTTTGATGTCAATGGACGAACAGACTTAATGTCAAATGTTGGTAAGCTTTGGAGGCTCCATTTCCTTTCGTTCATTGTTGAAGACAGATTCACCGATACTGTGCACTCAGCTTGGCTTGAACATAGTGTACCAGGAATGTCCAAGTCACAAAGGTTGATCTCCACTCTTTTCTGTCAATAGTCGAATGTAAGCTCTTTGCTTGTAATAAGATTGTTCTCTTGAGAGAAGTTGTAGTAGTAGCAGTACTTTCTTTTATGTCTTTTCACAAAATTAAGTGATATCAGACGAGAGAGAGGTTGTCAAACTGTATGAAAACTACACATCTTCCCCTCTCTCTTTCTGTCAAACTTGCTAATACACACACACAGGCACACAAGCACATTCATGTACACACATGCACATGCACACACAAAAACACGCGCGAGCGCGCGCGCGCACACACACACAACACATGTACACGCACACACACACATACACGCA
>CM031607.1:93581826-93596826 GCA_018398815.1 Conus ventricosus
TGCTATCAGGCTTTTTTTTTTTTGCATTAACTATTCCAATGAGCCAAAAATATTGTTTCTGACTGACAAACAAAAATCAGCTTGTAAAATTTAATGGCACCATTGCAGATCTTGTTCACTTTATGGCCCAGTGATGAGAAAAATGTTCTGAAAAAAGGAGGAAAAAAAACCCCAGAGAAAAAAGAGCATACCCTGTACTGCAGTACATTTAACAACAAGTTAAAGGTAAGAAATGCTAACTTCTGTCCTTCTGCTCTGGCAGAAGAGGAAAATAGAAAGAAAGGAGAAAGAGGGCATGAGGGAGGGAGGAATAATATAACAGCCACAGTATGCAGATAACAGAACAGAGAGTGATAATGACAGGGAAAATTAACCCACACCAGATAACAGGTAGGGTTAATGACAGGGGAAATTAACCCACACCAGATAACAGGTAGGGTTAATGACAGGGAAAATTAAACCACACCAGATAACAGGTAGGGTTAATGACAGGGGAAATTAACCCACACTAGATAGCAGGTAGGGTTCATGACAGGGGAAATTAACCCACACCAGATAACAGGTAGGGTTAATGACAGGGAAAATTAACCCACACCAGGTATCAGGTAGGGTTAATGACAGGGAGAATTACCCACACCAGGTAACAGGTGGTGTTAATGACAGGGAAATTAACCCACACCAGATAACAGGTAGTGTTCATGACAGGGGAAATTAACCCATACCAGATAACAGGTAGTGTTCATGACAGGGAAATTAACCCACACCAGGTAACAGGTAGTGTTCATGACAGGGGAAATTAACCCACACCAGATAACAGGTAGTGTTCATGACAGGGGAAATTAACCCATACCAGATAACAGGTAGTGTTAATGACAGGGAAATTAACCCACACCAGGTAATAGGTAGTGTTCATGACAGGGGAAATTAACCCACACCAGAGTACTGGCTGTTCATGAGTTTCATGCGTACAGCTCCTGGTGTCAGAGCGACGAGAGGCAGGCACTGCTGTGATGTGACGGTACACACAGAACGGGGCGAACACACTTCCTACATCCAGCACAGCACAGCAGACAGGGAAGGTGTGACAGTGAGTGACAGTGACAGGGAAACGACTGTCAGTGATAGCACTCCTCATGTCAGCCACCCTTGTGACATCCAAACAAGGTCAGAAATGAACAGTTATTCGAAAACAAACTCCAAAACGTGAAACAAAATGCAAGTGGTATGGAACAAAAGACACAAGACCTACAAGATGTGAAACAAAATGCAAGTGGTATGGAACAAAAGACACAAGACCTACAAGATGTGAAACAAAATGCAAGTGGTATGGAACAAAAGACACAAGACCTACAAGATGGATACCAGCTACTGATCCAAGAAACTATAGGAATGGCAGAACAGATGAAGAACATTTTCCTCACCGATAGGAATGGCAGAACAGATGAAGAACATTTTCCTCACCGATAGGAATGGCAGAACAGATGAAGAACATTTTCCTCACCGATTGGAATGGCAGAACAGATGAAGAACATTTTCCTCACCGATTGGAATGGCAGAACAGATGAAGAACATTTTCCTCACCGATTGGAATGGCAGAACAGATGAAGAACATTTTCCTCACGATTCACAAGCAAAACAGAATCTGGGTAGTGTATTTTCATTGACATTATGCCCAGTGAGCCCTAAAACTAGCAAGTATTAAGTTTATAAACTGATGAGGTGAATATGCAACTTCTTTTTACCTCAGAGGACAGTTTGCTCTGACAAGGTTTAACGTGGTGACAGCCCTGATGTGGCCCTTTGCGGTCGGCTGGGCTATAAGCAACATTATCTTATCTTATCTTGACAAGGTCTGCATTCTCCAGAGTGCACTTTTAGTTGATAAATGTGATTCTAAACAACACCGACAATGCACTGGGAGGAATTTAAATGTGCAAGAAGAAATGGACCAAGATATTTGTGTGACTGTAAATGCAGGATAAATACAAAGAACATCAGAGAAAGGGGCACAGCCTCCACAAACATACACCATGTCTACAAAAAAGTTGCCTCCCTTATCAGACACTAGCAATACGGTTTCAGTAACACGACAGACTCTGACATGTTTTCTTTTGCAATTGGCCAGCTTTCCACTGGGGAGCTATATTCCAATGTTTGATCACGGCCCATCTTACTATTCTTCAGTTATTTTGCTGACAGACAGACACATATGGACAAAAGAAAAGGAAAAAGAAATGAGTTGAATACTCTGTATGAGCAGCATGTACCCAGATTTTAATCCATGGTTTTATGATGCTGATCAGTTGTGATGATGCATCTCCTGTTCTTAGCACAGACGCCTGTCTGATGAGACTGATACAGATCATCATGATGATGCATCTCCTGTTCTTAGCACAGAAGCCTGTCTGATGCGACTGATACAGATCATCATGATGATGCATCTCCTGTTCTTAGCACAGAAGCCTGTCTGATGGGACTGATACAAATCATCATGATGATGCATCTCCTGTTCTTAGCACAGAAGCCTGTCTGATGGGACTGATACAGATCATCATGATGATGCATCTTCTGTTCTTAGCACAGAAGCCTGTCTGATGGGACTGATACAGATCATCATGATGATGCATCTCCTGTTCTTAGCACAGAAGCCTGTCTGATGGGACTGATACAGATCATCATGATGATGCATCTCCTGTTCTTAGCACAGAAGCCTGTCTGATGGGACTGATACAGATCATCATGATGATGCATCTCCTGTTCTTAGCACAGAAGCCTGTCTGATGGGACTGATGCAGATCATCATGATGATGCATCTCCTGTTCTTAGCACAGAAGCCTGTCTGATGGGACTGATGCAGATCATCATGATGATGCATCTCCTGTTCTTAGCACAGAAGCCTGTCTGATGGGACTGATGCAGATCATCATGATGATGCATCTCCTGTTCTTAGCACAGAAGCCTGTCTGATGCGACTGATACAGATCATCATGATGATGCATCTCCTGTTCTTAGCACAGAAGCCTGTCTGATGCGACTGATACAGATCATCATGATGATGCATCTCCTGTTCTTAGCACAGAAGCCTGTCTGATGCGACTGATACAGATCATCATGATGAAACATGAAGCTGAAAAATAAAATCTATTCTGTTACAACATATCTGAGTGCTGATCCTATTACCTTTCTCAACAGGAAAGGCACTGCTATTTGTGCAACAGTCCAAGCCAGTGGGTAAGTGAAAGCAGTTTAGTCATTGATAGATGGTTTAATTTAGATTCATCGAAAGCATACAGACACTCCAAATACATCCATATTTTCTTAGTTCTTTTCATTCCACTGACACTCAGTGTCAAACATTTGCAGGAAGGCACAGCTGAAACTGAATCTAATCAAACGTTCAGTCATAGAAGCTGTTACGAAGTCATACTAGTAGGCATTCTGACACAGTTTTAATTGATTTGTTAGATCAAGTCTAAAATTGTTTGACACAGATTTAATAGATTTGTTACATCAAGTCTAACATTGTAAGTATTTGCATAATTCTGATAACTTTTGTAAGTTTCAACAGATAGAGACAGAGAGAGAGAGAGAGAGAGAGAGAGGGAGGGAGGGAGACAAAGAGAGAGAGAGAGAGGGAGGGAGAGAGAGAGTTAGTCAGACAGACAGGCAGACAGTCTGAGAGACAGACAGACAAGCACACAGACTGACAGGGTGAAGGTAGGGTAGAGCAGGAAACTAACGAGAGAGGGGGGGGGGGGGGGGGGGGAGGAGGAGATAGAATACATGAGTAGGGAGGTTGGGAATAGCACAGTCATGATACCAGAAGGGCAGTAATCACTCTTAATGCCCCCACCACATAACACATCAACATAACACCACAGTACTGTGGCTGCATGAGCAACACACAGGAGCTGAACTGTACAGAGGATCAGCTGAAATTACATAGCAAACTTTCTTTTTTTCTCCTTTTCCACTAAACTTTCCACAAACTCATAAGCTTAGCAATTAAACGTTAAATGTCTCTTACGTTACTGCAATGCAATTATGTAATAAGATGTTTTAAATGTCAAAACTCTTTATTATAAGTTATCAGCAAAACAATTATTCAATAAGAGATTATACACTTCAATGCTCTCCAGGAGTCTTGAACTAGAAAATGAGGTTTGATATTTCAGCTGTCACTGAAAGTCATTAGCAAAAGAATTATCTGATTAGAGACTGTCAATATCAGCATCCTATTCCTACTTTTTTTTTTTTCAAGCTACGTCTTTCTGAGCCTTTCTCCTTATCTGCCACCTCCGACACCTTTTCACCATTTCTGAAGAAGCAGAAAATAACAAAGAAACAAAACAACAAACAAAAAAATCCCAAACCACCACCAACACACACACACAGACACTTAGTGTATTTCAGCTCTGCAGAAAAAGCAAACTGGATATGCAATAGTTTTGGTTGATGTTCAGTCAAGCAGAAAAGTTCTCTCGCTCCCAGGTTCAGCAAGCATGGATGAAAGAGGTGTGTATGTGACCAGTGTCTATGAAGGCAAGCATGGATGAAAGAGGTGTGTATGTGACCAGTGTCTATGAAGGCAAGCATAGATAAAGAGGTGTGTATGTGACCAGTGTCTATGAAGGCAAGCATGGATAAAGAGGTGTGTATGTGACCAGTGTCTATGAAGGCAAGCATGGATAAAGAGGTGTGTATGTGACCAGTGTCTATGAAGGCAAGCATGGATGAAAGAGGTGTGTATCAGTATGTGACCAGTGTCTATGAAGGCAAGCATGGATAAAGAGGTGTGTATGTGACCAGTGTCTATGAAGGCAAGCATGGATAAAGAGGTGTGTATGTGACCAGTGTCTATGAAGGCAGGCATGGATAAAGAGGTGTGTATGTGACAAGTGTCTATGAAGGCAAGCATGGATAAAGAGGTGTGTATGTGACCAGTGTCTATGAAGGCAAGCATGGATAAAGAGGTGTGTATGTGACCAGTGTCTATGAAGGCAAGCATGGATAAAGAGGTGTGTATGTGACCAGTGTCTATGAAGGCAGGCATGGATAAAGAGGTGTGTATGTGACCAGTGTCTATGAAGGCAGGCATGGATAAAGAGGTGTGTATGTGACCAGTGTCTATGAAGGCAGGCATGGATAAAGAGGTGTGTATGTGACAAGTGTCTATGAAGAAAGGAACTAGAGCAAAGAAGGGGGGGGGGGGGAAGCAAATGGGAGAAGCAGCATAGGGAGACCATCAAAGTCTTTTTTGTCAATAGAGCCCTTTGTATCATTGCTCTCTCTCTATGATATACAGGACTGGTGAGTTGATTTTAACGTGGTGACAGTCCTGATGTGGCCCTTTGCGGTCGGCTGGGCTATAAGCAACATTATCTTATCTTATCTTATCCTATGATAGACAGGGTTCTCTATTTACAAAAGACTTCTGCTATGTTTAAAAAAAAATCTCATTTATATATGTTATATATATATATCATATAATTATATCTATTTACATAATATGTGTGTGTGTGTGCATTTGAACATATATAAATATATATACATATATATATATGTTTTTTCTTTTTCTTAAATGAAAGAGGACTTGCCACATTTGAAGGACTCGGTGAATAAAAACACGTGCTAAACACGACTGCAGTGAATGTACAAAATCTGTGAAATACATGAGGCCAGTACAGTCTGACATGTGCAAACAGGGCGGAACAAATGTGTGCCAACACTTAGGAGCACCCTTTTCCCACACAAATTGACCAACCACAGTGGACCACTTCCCCACCAAAAGGGTGATGATGCTGCAAAATACTTACTCTTTCTGGAACCAGCTGGAAAAATGGGAAGTAGGGGTTCATTATTTCATCTAGATCGACAGTGACCATCAATAAAAGTAAGTTTGCTTTTCAAACTATTGTACTTTAACAGACACACAGACCTGTTCACTCTAACACTGGAGTATTTTTCAACAAGAATGAGTGTGTTTTCTAAAAAAGAAAAAGAAAAAAGAGAGTGTGTACAAAATCCTAAAACTTTTGTAACAGCAGGGGGAAGGGGGAGTGGGGAGGGGGGGGGGGGGGCATTCGCTTTCTATATTCACCAATTCTCACACTGCAGAGGCTTCTTTTCCTTAGTAACCACCTATTTTGCATTAACTATGATAAAAAAATTTTTTTTTTTCTGATAATACAAATTCCTTTCAAACCCCATTCATTAGCATACTTTCACACATGCTCATGCTCTCGAGACAGGTTGTTTTTTTTTCAATGTTCTCAGGCATGTTGTTGACGAAACACGACATGCCAGATGCAATTTCGCAGAACATACCAAGATTGTCGCTCTTTGGGCAATCACTCCACCATGATTACCATCCACAATGCAAGTACCCCCAAGAACTTTGTCTCCATAATTTTGTTCCAAATATTTTTTTCTGGTTCTTTGCATTTGTTATATCTTACATTTTCATCAAATGTGTAAAAATGCAGTAAAATTGTACAGGTAAACAGATCTGGATACAAGTTTCCTTTTAGAGACCTTCATGGCACATTTTAAAAGAACAAGCAACCCTATAACCTGCGAGTGTTGTCACACATTCCTAGGTGTGCACATTTGTAAAAGCATACACATGTCCATGCATGCAAGTTTACATGTATGTCTTGCACCATTTCAGGATTTTCATCGACTGTAAAGCGATGCGGTTTAGTGTGCAACAGAAGCTCTGTAAGGAGATGGATGTCACCAGGCAGAAACATGGCTATCTGAGGCTGGGGAGGAGTAGACTTGTGTGGAGATGATAAGTATGTGATATCAGGAAACCTGGACCTCATTTTCAACCATTGTGTCTAAATATATGTAATGCAGGTATGAATGATTGCATTCATGGGTAAACACGTTTAACATGTTTGTGTGTATGTACCTGATTCAGTGTTTGTTTGTGTGCGTGCATGCGTGCGTGCGTGCGTGTGCGTGTGTGTATGTGTGCTTGTGTGTGTGAATATGTATATCTTTGTGCAGTGATCCTCCACTCAAAAAATCAAGTCTTCCTAGTTCTTTAGAAATGTTGTTTTAAGTTGAGAATTTGTAACACTAATGTCATCTACTGGGATGTACACTGCCACTTTCTTCAGATCTCCATCTGCACTTGAAGACTCTCACCTGTGTCAAGCGTCGGGATGTCAGCCACGTCATCACTGTCACTGTCACTGTAGTCGCGTGAGTCATCAATGGTGTTGATGATTTGGATGTTGGAGTTGGAGCTACTGTGAGTGAAGCCACCACCTCCGCCTCCACCTCCCACACCTCTGGAGCCGTCCACGAGTCTGTCGTCTGCTGCCGGACCTTCGTAAGCTGTGAACCAAGAACAGTGAGGACGGTCAATAATGGTAGATACATTATGTCAATATGAACCAAGAACAGTGAGGATGGTCAATAATGGTAGATACACTGTGTCAATGTGAACCAAGAACAATGAGGATGGTCAATAATGGTAGATACACTGTGTCAATGTGAACCAAGAACAGTGAGGATGGTCAATAATGGTAGATACACTGTGTCAATATGAACCAAAAACAATGAGGATGGTCAATAATGGTGGATACACTGTGTCAATGTGAACCAAGAACAGTGAGGATGGTCAATAATGGTAGATACACTGTGTCAATATGAACCAAGAACAATGAGGATAGTCAATAATGGTAGATACACTGTGTCAATATGAACCAAGAACAGTGAGGATGGTCAATGATGGTAGACACATTGTGGCGATGACATTTCTCTACATCAAGTACAAAGCACAAACAAGCCACCAGATTAGTTTTCTCGTATGTGCAACATACTGCGATTTTCATACCAAAAAAATACCTGCTCGTATCCATCACACAGCCATCCTTCTGTGTGTCTATCAGACTGATCTTTCACCACTTTTCATCTTCCTGTTTGCATGCCAATCATGGAATCTTGTCAGCAGAACTGCATAAGGAAGATCCCAGCAGTGAATACGACACGCTTTAGCAAAAATACTCGGTACCTCCTGTACTGAGCATGTCAACAATGATGCAGTTCACAGAACATCGGGTGGTGATGTACCAGTCACTAGGAAGAACCACTGACCACAAAGAACAAAGGAAGTAATATGACAAGTGACCAGATCAAACAGACTCTCTGAGACCATATTTTAAGGAACAGAGCAAAAGATGAAAAAGACAGGGCACTGGAAGTTGCCAACAGACAACATTGCTGAGTGGACCATGAATGTGTTTACCATGTCCCATGCAGCGGCACGCATCAGTTACAAGTGATGACAACAGGTATATTGTTCATCACTGCAGCATACATAGGACTCTGGGGTAATACAGAGCCCTCAAAGATGTATTTCTACAAAACCTTTTCCATTCTCTGCTTCACGCCCAGAAACTTTAATTATTATCTGCAATGAATGTGGGAATTTTACAAAGCCCTCTTCTCATGCTTAAATCAGACTGTTTGAAGGCTAAAATCCAGTGGAAAAGACTAAACGTTTATCACTTTCAGAGCGTGATAGCAGCCTTTCTTTATAGCCACCGACACAGTAACTACCATTCATACAACGAAACATTTACCCTGAACATCGCATTTTAAAACATTATTCATGCACCTCTCTGGTTTGAAGTTCCGAGTCAGAGAGAGAGAGAGAGAGAGAGAGAGAGTATATGAACAGCCTGTGAACCTTCTGTGTGTTTGTCATAAAACAAAAACATTACGACTACATTACAAGTTTTCTTCTCCCCAGGCAATGATGTGCAATATGTTTGCCAATAACAACATTCTGACTGAATCTCTAGACCACCACTGCTCTAGGAGAAAGAGTGGTTGTGGCTGGAAAATAGCTTTTACTTGCCCAAATCTTAATTTTCTTCTTTCTTTTTTTAAGAACTGTATCCGCAAAACATGAACAAATGACTCACAAGACAAAACACGACACATTTTGACCTCTTGGGTCTTCTTCAGGCAAGATAAACAACACTCAGGACAAGGAAAATGAAGAATAAGTGATTACTTATCTCATCCAATTTGGTGCAAACTGGGCGTTGATTTGTTCAGATTTCCGCCTGCAGTGGCCTCACTTTGCAACTCATTTTACTTGCCCAGCTGTCCTGAACAGGCTGCAGGTGGGTTGGGAGGAGGAGACGGAGGGGAGAGGGGAAGAAGGGACGAAGAAGAGAGAGAGGAAGATGAGGGGAGCGGGGTGGGGGCCTGCCTGAGGTACACTGCAGGAAGGAAGTTGGATTGTAGGGTAGGGATGGGGGAAGGGGAAGGGGTGAAGGTATATCTGGCAGCCTTGCGAAGTCAAACCTCAGGAACCAGGGGAATAAAGAAGGAAGTTTGCTATAAAACTGAAAGCCGCTTTACATGTAGGGCTCACCATGACAAGTAATCTTTTGATACATGTAGTTGCAGGCAATTGCAGAAAATCATTTATGCTTCAGTAGGCAATACTTGTGTTACAGCTTTCCAAAAAATGACTTCCAAACCTTGCATCTAAAAACCAGTTTTCAAGTTTAAGGTTTTTGTTTCTCACCAAAAGCAACATTCAGGGAATGATGTAAAAATGTTAAAAGAAAAATAAATTGTGAGGGGTGGTATGTGGAAGCGCACACTTAAGCCAACCCCTGTGGAAACGAGCAGTGCCCCTGCCTCTTGCACACGGTTATCAATGGCAAACTCTTCATAATTCAGCATTCATCAGAAGTGGAAGAAAAGATCTCAGCACCTGATCTTTTGTAAATAGTGACACTATGAACAATGCTGGACAATTTGTGGCCGCCTCCCACAAAATGATAGATAATCAGGTCTGGAAAAGTTGCTCCACAGGCAACCAAACAGTTGGAGGGGGAAGGGAGGAGGGGGGTGGTAGTCAATTTGCGGCAATATGACTTTTCTGCCCACCCAGTAGCAAAACCATTCAACTTTGATGTGTTACACTGTTTTTGCTTAAATATTAGGAATATGGTGAACTGATAATTTTGCGCATCCTTTCCTTTACTTTATGTTGAGTACACCACTTAAAATGCCCCTTTTTCTCAAAATGTCTCCATACCCCAAGGGTATTCGGAGCAATTCACAAAACCTTTTATATACATTTGAAAGTCTTTCTCTATTCCTCTTTGGGTTTGATCTCGAATTTTAAGATTTGACAAATCATCTTTTGGGGGAGGCAGTCACATTGGAAGGCTCAATTCATAGTGGAAACAGACGGGCAGGAAAGGGAGAGAAGGGGCCCTGTAGGCATTTTATACCTCACCGGGGGACAGAACAACAAACAATTTTCGCATCCCTTTTTGGTGTTTCTTTCAGAAAAACTAGAAACCTAAAACCCTTAAACCCTCCACCATCATAAATTTGGGCGGCCAAAAATGATTGCTTGACTACTGCGGTTTTTTTCCTCAAAACCCCTTCCACCCACACACACGGACTGGGCTTTCCCCAGAAGCCGGTACCTGCAGCACAGTCAATAACATCCTAACCCCTCATCGTCCTCCTCCCAAACCGATAGGCGCAAGCTCTGCTCTCTGCCCCTGTCCCCCCTGAAAAAAATGAAAAGGATGGCTGTTGTACTGCCGATGTTAGCCTCCCTGAAGGGTTTCACCACTTCCCCCAACCGGACCCCGAGCCCTAAGTAGCCTTTTAACAACCCCCTTTTGCCCTACTCTAAAACCAGCAGCCTTTTTAACAACATTCTGCCACTAGGCTCTACATAGCCCTTTTAAAAAACCCTTCTCCACAGCTCTAAGACCTTTTCAACCTTTTTCCCTAGGGCCCCCCATAGCCTTTTAAAAAACCATTTTGCCATAGGGCCCCAGTGCCTTTTAACAACCATTCTGCCACTGGCTCTACAGTACCTTTTAACAACCATTCTGCCCTAGGCCCCACATAGCCTTTAAAAAAAACCCTTCTGCCACTAGGCTCTCACAGCCTTTTTAACAACCTTCTGTCACTAGGGGCCCAAAAGAGCCTTTTAACAACCTTCTGCCCCTAGGGTTCAGCAGCCTTTTAAAACCATTTTGCCCTTGGCTCA
Organism: Conus ventricosus; assembly: GCA_018398815.1. Taxonomy (NCBI): domain Eukaryota; kingdom Metazoa; phylum Mollusca; class Gastropoda; order Neogastropoda; family Conidae; genus Conus; species Conus ventricosus. Next base: position 93,592,880 of record CM031607.1, read on the forward strand.
AAGAGCCCTTTTTAAAAACCATTCTGCCCCAGGCTCACATAAGCTTTTAAAAACCATTTTGCCACAAGCCTACGTACCTTTTAAAACCATTCTGCCACTAGGGTCTACATACCTTTTTAAAAACCCTTCTGCCACTGGGCTCTACATACCTTTTAACAACCCTTTTGCCACAAACTCTACAAGCCTTTTAAAAACCATTCTGCCCTAGGCTCTACAGTAACTTTCAACAACCATTCTTTTCCCAGGGTCACATACCTTTTAACAACCATTTTGCCACAGGGTCTACAGTAAGTTTAACAACCATTCTGCCACTAGGGTCTACATAAGCTTTTAACAACCACTGCCACTAGCCTACAGTAAGCTTTTAACAACCATTTTGCCAAGGCCACTAAACTTTCAACAACCATTCTGCACCAGGCTCTACTAACTTTCAACTACTGCTCTGCCACCAGCTCTACAGAAGCTTTCAACAACCATTCTGCCACTAGGGCCCACGAACTTTTTAACACTGCTCCCACCACTTACATAACTTTCAAAATACGTTCGCCACGACTCACAAAGTTTCAACTACTGCTTGCCATCATTCACAGTGAGCTTTCAACTACTGTTCTGCCACTAGGCTCTACAGTAAGCTTTCATCTACTGCTCTGCCACCAGGCTCTACTGTAAGCTTTCAACTACTGCTCTGCCACTGAGCTCTACAGTAAGCTTTCAACTACTGCTCCTGCCACTAGGCTCTACAGTAAGCTTTCAACTACAGTTCTGCTCACTAAGAGTCAACTTCCGCTTCCTCTTTTAAGCCCGTCGAGAAGCACCTAAATTTTGTTCCCTTACCAGTTATTTGGGAAACTTTGAGCATCAAGACAAATCATCTGAAGGCAGAGCCGCTAAAGCGAAACTAAAGCTAAAGCAAAAGTGAAAGCTATAGCAAAGTGCTTCATCTGATCCCCAAAAGTTTTGTAAAAATTTTTTTCTGCTCTTATGAAGTTCATCTTTGAAACACAGTGAAATGGAATTGTCTATTTAACATAATATATGGACCATTCAGTGGTCTAGGTACCACTGAATTGATAACAATGGCGCACGCAGCAGTTTTAAACTGCACACATGTAAATGTCATGGAAGTGTTTGAGGCGATTATGAAGTGGGGAGATGGCGCTGATGTTATGGATGGATTCCATGTTCTGGAATAGAGATGAGAGACTATAAGACTCGGCTATATTCATCAACACTATAAACGCATGAAGAGCAAATTACATCCACTACTAAATTTACATAGAAAAACAATTTGGTGTGAACTGAACTGCAGGATCTTTTTTTGGAAACAGTACCTGAGTTTCATAAGTTTGTTAAAACTTCCTTAGTGCTGTGAAACCTTAATTTAGAAGTTAAGTAAATGTTACCTAAACAAGTTGTCACTAACGGATTAAACTTGTATTTACACAATTGCACTGTTTTGTGTGGACCACCTTCAGCCAAGACATTAGCTCCAAGCATGACCATCTTCATTCTCTGAACAGAATTCTATGGCATACAAACAAACACAGACAGACAGATACACACACACATACACAGACAGACACACACACATACAACAAAACACTCAACAACACAGACACAGACACACACCTCCCCTCCCCCTATGGAATCACTCAGTGGCCTAACAACTGCTTGTGAGGAGTCAGATACTGGACAGACCCACAAATGCCCAGGATAGGAACACCAACAAACAAACAATATAGCAGGGGCAGAAAACTTAATTCTTAACACAATCCTATAACTGCCCTGGACATGTCTTCGCCTTATTGCAGATTGTGCATCTCTCGCTTGTCTAAACATGGACTCAAGCGAGTGTAATCTCCTGGACCCTTACAGCCCATGTGGATTCTGAACGCATCACAACACAAAAATCTTTACAACTAGCATTCCCACAGATTCCCTTGCTCTTCTGATGACTGGAGACCCTCTCTGTTTGACAGTGTGAAGACAAACAGGAACAAACACCCTGCTCTATGTGGGATGTTCAGGACCATTCCCACTCTGAGCTGGGAAAGTTATGCAGTCAACTTCCTTGCTCTGAGATTTCCAGACAGACAGACAGATGCTCCCTCCATTGAAAAATGTGAAGAAGACAATATCAATTTGTTTCTTGCCATTTGTGAACTAAAATGCCAAAATATCAATTTTGGCAAGTACATATCATCCAAGGCAGACCTGTGCATCAAAATGTCATCCAGCCTAACATTCCCCTGTGCATCCTCCTCCTTGCTGACACCCTCCCCAATCCCTCTCCAGCACTCCCCCCCCAACCCCCCCCCCAAAAAAAACAACAACAACAATAACAACAAAAAAAGAAGCCAAAGAGAATTAAACACTCAACAAAACAATAAGATTTTTCTTATAATATGGACAGACTTTGATGTGTGCTACAACTTTGTATTTTGTTTTATGAGATAATATCTGTACTGTTGTTTTATTAGATAATATCTTTTTTGTGCTTTCTTTTATCTTTGTCATAAATACTCACCATGCACACCTGGATAACCAAAGTCAGCAATTCCAGGTTTGGGCGTCGAGGGGCCCACCAACGGCCGATTCTCTTCCCGATTTCGGCGCCCACTGTTGGGCCGAGCGTTGTCTGTGCGTTGCATCATGAGGTTCTGCTCCCGCTTTTCGGCGGCTCTGTTTCTGTATGAGGTCTTTCTGCAAGGCAGGACACATGGGGAACTTATAGCTTAGTGTACATGCTATCATTTGAATCATCTGGAGCACATGAGTAGTGACTGAGTGACAGAAAGGCAGCGGAAGTGGGGAAGGAGGAGGGAAGAAAGGACACCACAGGAAAAATTTGAGGAAAGAGAGGAAGTGAGAGAAGATGGGGGGGGGGGGGGGGGGGGGGGGATCAGAAATAACGCACAGAGAGAGAGAGAGAAGAGAGAGAGAGAGAGAGAGAGAGAGAGAGAATGTGGTGAATGCACTTCTGTCAATTCGAGAGTGTAGGGCTCTCACATCTTTTGGCATACACAGGTCTTCAATCATGTCTTCTTTATACCAAATACTGAAGTGAATGTAATAAGAAAACATCCTAAATGTTTATAAACACCAAATAAACACACACAATAGTACACATTGAACTACTTCAGCTTTAATAATTCACTGAATGACACCACCATCTTTTCATTCAAAGGAAGTTTAACTATGGTTTTGTTCCACAGAACCTAAACTCCAGATTCATCAAACTTTCCATTGAGTTTAAAAACGATAGTCCAGTTTAACGTTCTAAACTCAAAATGTAATGGCAACATGAAAACTACAAGGAGAAGGCATACATATGAAATTAAACCATTCCATCCAGAACACCCCTACAAACTTTTCGTCACTGACACATCTCCAAGCATACAAGATTTTAAAAAAGAAAAAAAAAAGGAATGACTGTGCCACCAAATGAAAGAATAAACAAATGGCAAAACAAATATTATGCGTTTCGATCTCTTTGGTCTTCTTCATTAAGGCAAGACACAACGTTCCACACAGTGGAAACAAAGGACCAATAGACAGTCACTTATCTCCTAGGACCAATAGACAGTCACTTTCTCCTAGGACCAATAGACAGTCACTTATCTCCTAGGACCAATAGACAGTCACTTATCTCCTAACACTGGGCGCCAAATGGACATGGAACAGAAAGGAGGCATGCGACTGAAGGGACAAACTGTACACAGCTGACACTGAGTGTTTTGTCCAGAGGACTGAGGTAAAGGTTACATCAACTAAACAAACTCTATAAGTAGATGACTGCGGGTTTTTTGGGGTTTTTTTTTGCGATGGGCTTGGCTTTTAAGTTAATATAAATAAAATACATTCTAGATAGATGACCAGATGCTTTGTCATGAAGCCTGAGTTTAAAGTTACATAAATAAAACCAACCGTAACATAAATAAAACCAA
>CM031607.1:93601826-93609326 GCA_018398815.1 Conus ventricosus
CTTTCTGTACTATGCTCGGCAATCTCCATGGCAAGTCACGATTTGGCTACTTGCACGACCCGAAACACGGATAGAAGTGAGTTCCAGAAGAAAAGTAACACGTACATCGAAACACGCTCGATCATACTTTTGACCAACCCAAACATGCTATTTAGGGGTGAGGACCCCTTTAAGCATGGATTTCTTCAGACTTGTTCCCTTTTTATTTTCTTCCTACAGATAGCCCATTTGTATGTGCTGGGTGGTAGGGAAGGAGATCCAAAAACCAACCAATCAACCAACCAAACCAAACAAAACAAAAAAGTCCACTTTTAAATGTTTAAAAAACTGATCATTCGCTTATTCAGCTAGTACATAATCATTAGCGGCAATGTGCATGTCTTTGCGCGCTGGTGACCTACTCATTTTTGAGTGAACCAGTATTTTAGGAAGAAGAAGATCTCGACTGACTAAAAGTACTATAGCATTTGCACAGAGGTTCAAAAGAGATAAAAAGATAATTGGTTGAAAGGAAAAGGAAAATGCAAACACATATTACTTGTAATGTCAATGAAGACTTACAGAGTAGTTTGTTCTTCAATGATTTCAAAATGCTTTACATCTAAAATAATTGACAAAAGAACAATAATTGAAAAGAAAAAAAAAAGAAGCAAAACAACCATCTCACTAGAGCTCCTCTCTCTCTCTCTCCTATACTCTCAAAGACAACCACTGCTCAGAGAGATTAAGATTCCATTTACACATAAAACTTGTCTGAACAATACTTCCCCCTCCCTTCACTCTCACACAAACACAGACCAAAAGAAAGACTAACACACATGCGCACACACACCACACACACACACACACACACACACACACACACACACACACACACACACACCACACGCAAGCATGCATGCATTCACACAGATACAGACACAGACAGACAGACAGACACATACACACACACAGAGGGAGGGAGAGAGAGACAGAGAGAGAGAGTGAGAGAGAGAGAGAGAGGATGAGAATGAGAGAGCGAGTCACATAACAGACATTCATAACACACACACACACACACACACACACACACACACACACACACACACACACCACACCACAATGCATTCAAAGCATGGATGCCAGACCTGTAACTGGTACATTTTCCAGGTAAAAAGAAAAGAATTCAGAACTGTCTACACAGAAAAAGACGTGAAAGAAACTGTAGAAGCAGAGTGTGTACTGGTGAATGGAAGTGTATTTCAGGTTGCAGGACTCACACAGGAAAGGGAATGCTTGCCAACAGGTTTTCCTCTGACAGATGGAATGTGGAAACTATCATTGTCAGAAGAAGAAAGATCATGTGATGGATAGTAGAAACCACGAATGCCAGACAGACACATTCAGGGCCAGTGCCACTATTAGATAAGAAGCACAGAGAGAAAAAAAAGATTCTGGACTGCACAGGCAGTCAATGCCAAGATTTCAAATGAAGTGTTGTATGGTCCTGTTTGAAAACTTCAGAATCAGCCTGAGAAACACTCTTCTGGTCCTATTTTCGATTTTGAACAGATACTCTAGGATGCCAGCTAGAAGAACACCGCCAAAGTCTGGACAGAACAAAGAACAAAGACTTTAGGATGCAACCATAGAGAAACAGTGGCAGACAGCACTGATTCATCTGAGCCCTTGGCATGTTCATGAACAATGAAGGAACAGTCAATGTCTGGATTGTTTATGCAGATTGTATTTAGAAGAGAAAATTTTTTTTTTTGGGTCATATTTAGAAAGGGCCATGAAAAAAAAAACCCAACCTCTTTTGGTTTTGATAATGATGATGACCAGGAAGAAGAAATGAAGATGCTGAAGAAGAAAAGAAAGAGAAGAATCGTGGAGACCGTTATATAAACCACATAAAGACTAATGTTAATATTGTTATGAAAAAGAAGGCAAAAGTTGCAGAACAAGAAAATTCAAAGAGAGAGAGAGAGAGAGAGAGAGAGGAGAGAGAGAGAGAGAGAGAGAAAGAGAAACATCATATACACAGGTAGGATACTTGTGACAGAAAGAGAGAGGTCGAGGAGGAGAGAGAAAGTCAGACAGACAGACAGGGAGAGAGAGACAGACAGACTGAGACAGAGTGAGAGAGACAGGAAAAAAAATAGGAGGGAGAGGGAAAGAGACAGGGTGGTCGAAAGAGAAGGAGAGAGAGAAAAGAGGGAGAGAGGAGAGAGAGAGGGGAGAGAGAGAGAGAGAGAGGAGAGAGAGAGAGTCAGACACACAGACAGGCAGCAGAGGCAGAGTGAGAGGAGAGAGAGAAAGAGTGGCAAAAGAGAGGACAGAGAAAGAGAGAGAGGGAGAGAGAAAGCTGGGAGGAGCTAACACTAACAGACAACACTGTCCTCCACAGTGGAAAGAGATCCAAAGAGATGTGGTTCACACTGAGACACACTGCTCTCACTTCTAATGCATGCAAATGAATTCCTGTGATCAAACAGGAATGTGTCTCACCTGCCCGGTGGCCCATTCATTGTGAAGGCTTCAGAGGATCTGAAACACAGGGAAAAGCGCACACTGTTATGTTTGTTGAATCCAACATACATCCTAACACATTGTACTGTCCTTCACACAGTCTTTCTCACTCCACACTGTTATGGTTTGTTGAATCCAACATACATCCTAACACATTGTACTGTCCTTCACACAGTCTTTCTCACTCCCTGTTTTTGTCTCATGCACATGCACACAGACACACACAAATGTGCATGTATGCATGTGTGCACCACACACACATGCACATAGCGACATATACATACTCATAGACAGCCATCACCCCTACACACACTCAAATACATGGGAGCTTTGATCATAACAACTAACAGCTGTGCTGAGCTGACAGGGCTATAGAAATCTGACAGAATGATCCATCTGCATTTCATTAAAGATTGAGCCAAAGGTCAGTGTCATGCTGCATGCCAATATAGCTGTCAGTGATATGGCCCATGACATGACAGTTTAAACTGGAAAGCAAATTTCCCCAGCAATGCTCTTATAAGCAATTACAGGAGAAATTCACTGTGCACGTGCACATGCGTGCACACACGCACACACACAAACATGATAAACATGGTGCACACACCTGTAAAAGAAACACAAAAAACAAACAATTATATTACCAACTGTCACTTTGCAAGATGCTAGTTAAATCACACCCGAGAAAAATACCAAATATTTACATACAGCACAATGAAAAAGCCAGACCATGATTCTAGTGCGCACACACACACACACACCACACACAGGAGTCACTGCAGCATAGGTTAAAAAAAACAACAACAGTTTCATGCAGATAAGATAAGATAATGTTGCTTATAGCCCAGCCGACCGCAGAGGGCCACATCAGGGCTGTTTCATGCAGATAAACTGACATACATTGTTAATGAATTGAAAAACATGGCAACTCATTTCTACAATGCGAACACTCACCTAAACTTTTGATGAAATCACACAAAGCTCTTTCTGTTTTTTTAACACAGGTACACAAAAGATTAAGACAAGCTCACACCAGTCATGAAACCGTGCAGGAATAAATCCACACACATACATGCACACAAATTTCCCCAATCGCACTTCCCTTTTGTTTTCCCCCTCTCCCACCTCTCCAATTCCCGTGAATGAAGAGGTGGAAGAGAGGAGAGGGAGGTGGGGGTCGAGGAGGTAGCGTGGGGGCAGCATGCGTAAACACTACTCGTCCACGGCATTACCCAACCTTCAGAAGCATGCGGACAGCCTCACAGGAAAGAAAAAAGGCAGAGAGAGAGAGGGGGGGGGGGGGGGGGGGGGGGGGGGTGGGAGGAGAGAGAGACGAGAGGGAGAGAGAGAGAGCCCTTCACCACAAGCACTGACGACTAAACAAAGTACGCAACGGTCTATCCCTCCTAGTCAAACTCCCGATCTCCTCCCCGCAGTTCGTTCATCAGCCACCTGTGTATTTCCTTTCCACACAATACCGGCTTACCAGCATTGGCACACATCGGCCCAGTGACTGATTGGGGAGACAAGGCTTGTGACTAGCAAGTCACCGCGCTGCCCACACACATGTCAACCCCGTATTTGGTCAATCCCGCCATTATTTGCTTGCCACTACATAACAACGATGATCAAACTGAAGGCCAAACATTAGTTTGGAGCAAAGTGGGATGCGCATGTCTTTGCAGATGTATTGGGTTGATAACAGCAACAACAACAACAAAAAGTTAAGCTTTGACTGTGACAGTAGAAGTGATAACTGCCGCATACAAAGCTGTCGGCAATGACAGGCAGTGGAGGAAGAGGGGGGGGGGGGGGGGGGGGGGGGTGATGCGATCGGAGGGGGAGGAAGCACAGATCCTGTGGGTAACAGGCCTGGAACAGTGAGGGACTATGTTTAGACTGCTAAATTACCGGACTGATGCCCACCAAAGGGCAGGGTGCTTGAGGGATCGGTAGTAATCAGGGGTACTGGCTAATCAGGCCGGGACTTGTGCCAGACTGCTACGTACGAGGCAGTTTGCGCGCGTGTGTGTGTGGTGTGTGTGTGTGTGTGTGTGTGTGTGTGTGTGTGTGTGTGTGTGTGTGTCTGAGAGAGAGAGAGAAGAGAGAGAGAGAGAAGAGAGAGAGAGAGAGAGAGAGAGAGAGAGAGAGAGAGAGAGAGAGACGTGGGTGGGTATGTGTCACAAACCTGAACAAAATCACTGTATAGATTCGCGCGTATAACACTGCAGATACTACTTACTGAAAATAATAAAATCAGGAAAATAACACGAAAGATCAAACTGTTACACCACACACACACACACACACACACACACACACACACACATTTCACTAACATAGCTAACAGAGAGACAGAGAGAGAGACAGTGGACGGGGACGCCCAAGCGTTAACACACGCGCGCGCGCGCGCGCCCACACACGCAAACTCGCGCGCGCACGCGCACACACACACAACCACCGACACCAATGATCACAAACCAGTATCCGTGATTCCCTTCGTTGCCCTACCCCCCACCCCCTTCCCCCGTTCTCTAATCCTGACATTCCAACTTCACCTCCCCCCTCCTCCCCCCCCCCTCCCCCGCCCTCTTACGAACCAGCGCAAGTGTCATGATCGTTTGGACAGGTATGCCATCTATCCACACATACCGCCCGTTGATCCGTTGTGAAAACATATCTACGTGCTACTGACTGCAACATGTCGACACCTGCCCAAAGCCCTACTCTTCGACCTCCATTCGAGGTCGTCATTTGACTCTCTCTCTCTCTCTCTCTCTCTCTCTCTCTCTCTTGCAAACGTCCACATTCTCATCACCCATCGCCAACCAATACTCATCCGCTCTCTCTCTCTCTCTCTCTCTCTCTCTCTCTGATCTGAGATTTTACAGTGGAAAGATTTTTTAGCAAAATTTCGGATGGGTTTTTTAGAAGATGTATTTTAAAGAATTGTGTGAATGGATGACTTGTGAGTTGATTTTAACGTGGTGACAGCCCTGATGTGGCCCTTTGTGGTCGCCTGAGCTATGAGCAACATTACCTTACCATACCCCCCCCCCCCCCCCCCCCCCCCCCCCCCTTTCCCAGATCTTGCGTATCTTGCAAACGTCCACGTTCTCATCACCCATCGCCACACAATACCCATTCCCTCTCTCTCTCTCTCTCTCTCTCTCTTCCATCCCTCCCTCCAGATCTTGCATATCTTGCAAACGTCCACGTTCTCATCACCCATCGCCACACAATACCCATCCTCTCTCTCTCTCTCTCTCTCTCTCTCTCTCTCTCTCTCTCTCTCTCTCTCTCTCTCTCTCTCCATCCCTCCCTCCAGATCTTGCGTATCTTGCAAACGTCCACGTTCTCATCACCCATCGCTACACAATACCCATCCGCTAGAATGGATGGTCGTCTCCGTCTGTACCAGCCGTCCACTTCCTGAAGTCCACGGTGGCTCATTTCATGTCACAGCCACACCAAGCTACATCAATCTTCAGCCAGTATCAGCGTACTACAACCTAATGCGTCTATGGGTATGTTTTTTTTTTTTTTACATTCCTTGTGTGTGTGTGTGTGTGTGTGTGTGTGTGTGTGTGTGTGTGTGTGTGTGTGTGTGTGTGTGTGTGTGAGTGAGTGTGCGTGCGTGCGTGTGCAGAGAGAATGTCGGCACATGCATGGCCTGCTGCAGTTGCCAGTTTGCCGAGGTTTTCACATCACTGAGACTACATTCTTTACATGAAACACTCGGTTCCACCGAAATCCTTCATCTGACTTCGCTATGAAATACCAGACTGATGCAAGTGTGCTATCACCACTGACACTGGAAGGTGGAGGAGAAAGGGGGGGGAAGGGGGTAGGAGGTGGTGGCAGAGGGCGAGAAAATGAGTGCATGTCAGCATCTCAGTCAACACAGGGCAGTCTGAACTCTTGTCTGTCTGTCTGTCTGTCTCTGTCTCTCACTCTCTGTCTCTCTCTCTCTCTCCTCCCAGTGTATGCTCATTGTCGAATCAACGCGGCTCATTTCACTAACTTCTTTTGCTAAACTGCACATTTTGTGCGCCCTCCACTTCCTGACGGTTCTCCCCCCCCCCCCCCCCCCCCCCCCCCCCCCCCCCCCCCCCCCCCCCCCCCCCCCGTGTGTGTGTGTGTGTGTGTGTGTGTGTGTTCGAGTATAAATGTAATCTGCATGCGACGTACGAAAATGTGTGTGCGCGCGCGCGAGTGTGTGTGTGTGTGTGTGTGTGTGTGTGTGTGTGTGTGTGTGTGTGTGAGTGTGCGCGCGCATGCGTGCGTGCCTGCGCGCGTTCGTGTATGCATGTGATCTGCATGCAGCCTACGAATGTGAAATCTTTTCTACTGTATGCTTTTTTTTTTGTCTCTGGTATTTGATAACATTAGTGTTTGCTTTTACTGGATCCCGATCAGGTTTAATATCCTAGCCAGCATTTACCTCACGGTCAATACTGTAGAACATCGTAATGAGACAGTGAATCATGTTGAATGGGTCACCTAAATGATACGTTATCCGTTGACACCCTCAACAATCTACTTTCTACAACGAGCCGATTCAGTATACGAGTATAAAGATGCCAACTTCCCATTATCTGACCAATAGGAGGCTCCCGCTACTCGCCACGCTACAGATTCATCTAACATTCATTTGCTTGCTGTTTGTAGTTGGTTTCTTAATTTCAATTATGAAGATATGAAAAATATGAAGAAAAAAAACAACCTCTCCAGTCGTTTGCTCCTGAACGTTTACATGCTACAGATTCGTCTCACAATCCTTTGCTTGCTGCTTCTAGCTGGTTTCTTTACTTCAGTTATGAAAATATAAAACATAAGACAGACTCTCCCAGTCGTTCGACCCTGGACGGTTACATGCTACGCATTCATCCAACATTCCTTCGCTTGCTGTTTCTAGTTGGTTACTTACTTTCACTCATGAAAATATGAAAAATAAGGAAGACCACTCAAGCGCACCTATACTTAAAT
>CM031607.1:93614326-93619326 GCA_018398815.1 Conus ventricosus
CCTGACTCAGGTCTATCTGTTCTGTCCACCCAACAATCATTGGATACCTGACTTAGTTCTGTCTGTTCTTTCCACCCAACAATCATTGGATACCTGACTTAGTTCTGTCCACCCAACAATCATCGGATACCTGACTCAGCTCTGTCTGATCTGTCCACCCAACAATCATTGGATACCTGAGTCAGTTCTGTCCACCCAAATCCATCCAACAATCATTGGACACCTGACACAGTTCGTCTGTTCTGTCCACCCAACAATCATTGCATACCTAACTCAGTTCTGTCCACCCAACAATCACTGGATACCTGATCACGTTCTGTCTGTTCTGTCCACCCAACAATCATCGGATACCTGACTCAGTTCTGTCTGTTCTCTCCACCCAACAATCATTGGATACCTGACAAAGTTCTGTCCACCCAACAATCATCGGATACCTGACTCAGTTCTGTCTGTTCTATCTACCCAGCAATCATTGGATACCTGACTCAGTTCTGTCCACCCAATCCACCCACAATCATTGGATACCTGACTCAGTTCTGTCTGTTCTGTCTACCCAACAATCACTGGATACCTAACACAGTTCTGTTTGTTCTCTCCACCCAACAATCTTTGGATACCTGACTCAGTTCTGTCTCTTCTCTCCACCCAACAATCATTGGATACCTGACCATGTTCTGTCTGTTCTGTCCACCCAACAATCACTGGATACCTGACTCAGGTTTGTCTGTTCTATCTACCCAACAATCATTGGATACCTGACTCAGGTTTGTCTGTTCTATCTACCCAACAATCATTGTATACCTGACTCACTTCTGTCTGTTCTGTCCACCCAACAATCATTGGATACCTGACTCACTTCTGTCTGTTCTGTCCACCCAACAATCATTGGATACCTGACTCAGTTCTGTCTGTTCTGTCCACCCAACAATCATTGGATACCTGACTCAGTTCTGTCTGTTCTTTCCACCCAACAATCACTGCATACCTGACTCAGGTCTATCTGTTCTGTCCACCCAACAATCATTGGATACCTGACTTAGTTCTGTCTGTTCTTTCCACCCAACAATCATTGGATACCTGACTTAGTTCTGTCCACCCAACAATCATCGGATACCTGACTCAGCTCTGTCTGATCTGTCCACCCAACAATCATTGGATACCTGAGTCAGTTCTGTCCACCCAATCCATCCAACAATCATTGGACACCTGACACAGTTCTGTCTGTTCTGTCCACCCAACAATCATTGCATACCTAACTCAGTTCTGTCCACCCAACAATCACTGGATACCTGATCACGTTCTGTCTGTTCTGTCCACCCAACAATCATCGGATACCTGACTCAGTTCTGTCTGTTCTCTCCACCCAACAATCATTGGATACCTGACAAAGTTCTGTCCACCCAACAATCATCGGATACCTGACTCAGTTCTGTCTGTTCTATCTACCAGCAATCATTGGATACTGACTCAGTTCTGTCCACCCAATCCACCCACAATCATTGGATACCTGACTCAGTTCTGTCTGTTCTGTCTACCCAACAATCACTGGATACCTAACACAGTTCTGTTTGTTCTCTCCACCCAACAATCTTTGGATACCTGACTCAGTTCTGTCTCTTCTCTCCACCCAACAATCATTGGATACCTGACCATGTTCTGTCTGTTCTGTCCACCCAACAAACATTGGATACCTGTCTCAGTTCTGTCTGTTCTCTCCACCCAACAATCATTGGATACCTGTCTCAGTTCTGTCAGTTCTCTCCACCCAACAATCATTGGATACCTGACTCAGTTCTGTCTGTTCTCTCCACCCAACAATCATTTGATGCCTGACTCAGTTCAGTCTGTTCTGTCCACCCAACAATCATTGGATACCTGACTCAGTTCTGTCCACCCAACAATCATCGGATACCTGACTCACTTCTGTCTGTTCTGTCCACCCAACAATCATTGGATACCCGACTCAGTTCTGTCCACCTAACAATCATCGGATACCTGACTCAGTACTGTCTGTTCTGTCTACCCAACAATCATTGGATACCTGACTCAGTTCTGTCTGTTCTGTCCACCCAACAATCATCGGATACCTGACTCAGTTCTGTCTGTTCTGTCTACCCAGCAATCATTGGATACCTGACTCAGTTCTGTCTACCCAATCCACCCAACAATCATTGGATACATTACTCAGTTCAGTCTGTTCTGTCTACCCAACAATCACTGGATACCTGAAACAGTTCTGTCTGTTCTGTCCACCCAACAATCATTGGATACTGACTCAGTTCTGCTTGTTCTCTCCACCCAACAATGAACTGATGCCTGACCATGTTCTGTCTGTTCTGTCCACCCAATAATCACTGGATACCTACCACGTTCTGTCTGTTCTGTCAACCCAACAATCATCGGATACCTGACTCAGTTCTGTCTGTTCTCTCCACCCAACAATCATTGGATACCTGACAAAGTTCTGTCCCACCCAACAATCATCGGATACCTGACTCAGTTCTGTCTGTTCTATCTACCCAGCAATCATTGGATACCTGACTCAGTTCTGTCCACCCAATCACCCACAATCATTGGATACCTGACTCAGTTCTGTCTGTTCTGTCTACCCAACAATCACTGGATACCTAACACAGTTCTGTTTGTTCTCTCCACCCAACAATCTTTGGATACCTGACTCAGTTCTGTCTCTTCTCTCCACCAACAATCATTGGATACCTGACCATGTTCTGTCTGTTCTGTCCACCCAACAAACATTGGATACCTGTCTCAGTTCTGTCTGTTCTCTCCACCCAACAATCATTGGATACCTGTCTCAGTTCTGTCAGTTCTTCCACCCAACAATCATTGGATACCTGACTCAGTTCTGTCTGTTCTCTCCACCCAACAATCATTTGATGCCTGACTCAGTTCAGTCTGTTCTGTCCACCAACAATCATTGGATACCTGACTCAGTTCTGTCCACCCAACAATCATCGGATACCTGACTCACTTCTGTCTGTTCTGTCCACCCAACAATCATTGGATACCGACTCAGTTCTGTCCACCTAACAATCATCGGATACCTGACTCAGTACTGTCTGTTCTGTCTACCCAACAATCATTGGATACCTGACTCAGTTCTGTCTGTTCTGTCCACCCAACAATCATCGGATACCTGACTCAGTTCTGTCTGTTCTGTCTACCCAGCAATCATTGGATACCTGACTCAGTTCTGTCTACCCAATCCACCAACAATCATTGGATACATTACTCAGTTCAGTCTGTTCTGTCTACCCAACAATCACTGGATACCTGAAACAGTTCTGTCTGTTCTGTCCACCCAACAATCATTGGATACCTGACTCAGTTCTGCTTGTTCTCTCCACCCAACAATGAACTGATGCCTGACCATGTTCTGTCTGTTCTGTCCACCCAATAATCACTGGATACCTACCACGTTCTGTCTGTTCTGTCAACCCAACAATCATATGATACCTGTCGCAGTTCTGTCTGTTCTCGCCACCCAACAATCATTGGATAACTGACTCAGTTCTGTCTGTTCTGTCCACCCAAAAATCATTGGATACCTGACATGTTCTGTCCACCCAACAATCATTGGATACTTGACCATGTTCTATCTGTTCTGTCCACCCAACAATCATTGGATACCTGACTCAGGTCTATCTGTTCTGTCCACCAACAATCATTGGATACCTGTCTCAGTTCTGTCTGTTCTGTCCACCCAACAATCATTGGATACCTGTCTCAGTTCTGTCTGTTCTGTCCACCCAACAATCATTGGACACCTGATACAGTTCTGCTGTTCTGTCCACCCAACAATCATTGGATACCTGACTCAGGTCTGTCTGTTTTGTCCACCCAACAATCATTGTATACCTGACTCAGATCTGTCTGTTCTGTCCACCCAACAATCATTGTATACCTGACGCAGGTCTGTCTGTTCTGTCCAGCCAACAATCATTGTATACCTGACTCAGGTATGTCTGTTCTGTCCAGCCAACAATCATTGTATACCTGACTCAGGTCTGTCTGTTCTGTCCACCCAACAATCATTGTATACCTGACTCAGGTCTGTCTGTTCTGTCCACCCAACAATCATTGTATACCTGACTCAGGTCTGTCTGTTCTGTCCAGCCAACAATCATTGTATACCTGACTCAGGTCTGTCTGTTCTGTCCAGCCAACAATCATTGGATACCTGACTCAGTTCTGTCCAGCCAACAATCATTGGATACCTGACCATGTTCTGTCCAGCCAACAATCATTGGATACCTGACCATGTTCTGTCCAGCCAACAATCATTGGATGCCTGACTCAGGTCTGTCTGTTCTGTCCAGCCAACAATCATTGTATACCTGACTCAGGTCTGTCTGTTCAGTCCAGCCAACAATCATTGGATGCCTGACTCAAGCCCTGGAAGAAGAGGGTGGGCTCTGGTTTCCATCATGCCATGCTCTTGACACAGTGCTGTCTCACAATTGATTGACCCCCATGACTATGAGGCGACAGAACTGTAACCTTTACCCTTTCACCTCTCTGTCTAAATACATGGGTGTTTTTGTCAAAACGCGCGCTCACACGTTCGCGAGGGCGCGCACCGGACGCAGAGAGAGAGAGAGAGAGAGAGAGACGAGAGCGAGAGAGAGAGAGAAGGTGGGTGGAATTTCTACATGGCACCAGGCTGGAATATGCATGTGTGTGCGTGTTCCTGCATGCGTGCGTGCGTTCATGCGTACGCCTTTGCGTGCGCGTGGAGAGATGGATTTAAAGAAAGAAAGAAAGAAAAGAGATGAAACGGGAACGACGACTGCGACCGCTGGGACGTAGAGAAGTCATGAAAAAACGATGAAGACGAGAAAGCGTGCCCAGTCAGCCAGATGACTATCGATCAGCGAATACTGCTTCAGATAGCCCATCGTCTGAACACTCCATCAGGTTGAAAAACATTGTGCTTCGTTCCACAAGCTTTTGTGCCGTTTATTCCGACCAAAGACTGT
>CM031607.1:93624326-93656826 GCA_018398815.1 Conus ventricosus
TAACTCCACGCTGTTCCATTCATCTAAACCCAATCCGACAAGGACTTATTTGGTCGCGCATATGTCTTGAACGCAATGCTGTGAGCATGGGCGCCGGGCAGCCACAAACAGCTTAGAGAGGCTACTAGGAGGGAAGGACAGAGGAGGGAGAGAGAGAGATTCGGATTCGATTTCGGATTCGGATGATTTATTCATAAGGCCTTACCCTTTGAATGAAGGGTGGTGAAGCATAATATTGGAACTGAGATAAATGCTCATGATTTGTCAAACATTCCAAACAAAAATCATTTTAGAACATCAAGAAGTAACTGTTCTCTAAATCTAAATGCCATATAAAAAAACCATAGAGAAAATTTTCGAACAACTTCAGGTGAGGTTGACGACATAATATAGCCAATTTTAAATAAGAAAGCAGTCTTGAATATTTTGGCTGATACATTCGTTCTAATGTTCTTTAGGGCTGACAGCAAAGAACAAAATGAATTTCATTTTTCTGGAGACTCTTTACAAAGCGACCAACAAGACATTAGAAGAAAAAGAAACACCCGAAGTGCTGGGAGGACCCAGAGAAGCACTGTCTTCGCCTGCCTTTAGAGCGTCCTGTACCACCCTTGGAGGCCTGCCTGTGTTGACGAGGTACAGCACGCACAGACACTCATTAAGATATCAAGGGACTAACTGCTCCTACAGAGGTAATTAGACTTCAGGATCAGCTCATACCAGCCTCAAAGTAGCATCCCCATGGTGTACCAGCCCGATATTTCATGACTGCAGAGTCCCACCGGCGAAGAACACCACCCCCCAGCTGCCGAGCACACCCACAGACCCACCACCCTGCCCAGACAGATGAAGACAGCCTCTCCAGACACAGCCAAGCTTTCCATACGGTCTTATGTCCCTCAAGACGAATACAAAGCGGACACAACAAGACATTGTCATCAACAACAGTTTTGTATCTAAACTTGTGAACTGCCAATTCTGATATTCCAAACCTAAATTTGGTCATGATATATTTCAAGTGCCTGTCCATTCTAAAGTTAGATAAGTTTCCAGATCATGAAAGCTGCAAACATTTCTATAGAATCAAACCTCTCACTATGCTGCACATGGTCTGACCATTTTTGCCAAGTGCATCAATCAATCGTTGACGAAAACAATGTAAAAACGCTTAACATTTCCAACACCTTGACTTAACCACACGAACCAAAAACCATATTCAAAAAGACAAGTACGAACTTTACTAACCCAGTTGTTATTTTCCTCTAGCATCAAGACAATAACATTGTTATAAGCTTTGCGTGGGTAATCTGTGGTTCCTCCATATGAAGTAAATTCAGCCACTAACGAATGATTTTCTGCTAGACTATGTAATATGGGAATCTATTCGTAACAACCATAAATCAAGTCGGTTTGCGCGCCGCCTGTCCACACCCAGAACCTATTTTTTAATGCGAACAGTGCACAGACTCACAGTATACAGCACACATCTAACCCCCATAATTCAGACCCATACTGTACAATTGGTGAACCTACTATCAACAACTTGAGAAATACCTCAAAAGACGTATATTGAGAACATTAATTTCATCATAATACAGGTACAGCCCGCATTTTTGGCTCTGCTACAAGATCCTTGCACCACCTACAAACTTAGACGTGTAGAAAAAATATACCAAAGGGGGGGGGGAGTACGTATAAGCATTCACACAGGCA
The DNA here is from genome assembly GCA_018398815.1 of Conus ventricosus. Lineage (NCBI taxonomy): Eukaryota > Metazoa > Mollusca > Gastropoda > Neogastropoda > Conidae > Conus > Conus ventricosus. The sequence continues at coordinate 93,626,040 of CM031607.1, forward strand.
TTTCGTCATCATCATAGAACCATCTTTCTCTGCACTTAGATAACCACCCTGACGATATACAATGATGTTACTTTTGGAACAATTAACACCTTAGTTTTGGAGAGAATGCAGCTGCGCGTTGTAAACTAGTCAGTGAGTCTGGTAAACCATACCAGTCTCCGAATCAAAACACATCATCTGCTATTTTTTTTTTTATTTTTTTTTTTTTTGTATTTTTATAGAAAAAAAAAAGTATACACAATTCAAAAAGCATCCAGTGTCAGCAAAGCCCCATGTCTTCCATTGTTGATCACTTCAATGGTCTAATTCATTAAAAAGAGCAAAATAGAACAAGACTGCAACATCCCCCTGCCCTACCCCAGCTGTACAGTTAAAAAAATCTGTCAGTTTAGCGCCACAACGAACTCTAGCTCTAACTACATCCATACCATGCTCCTGATACATCTGTAGGTTTACCCCTAATACTGTTTTTTAACATACTGGCCAAAGAAGCAATTTCTATTTATTTCAAGCAAAAAGCAAACGTACAATTTTCGATTATAGGAAAACTGTTTTTCTGAACGATAGCCATTAAAAGTAAACAGTGAATCAACAGTCCGAATAACCTTTTTATGAAACCAGCTTTGGTGATCACCATGATTTTTGTTTCCCTCTATCCATCTAGCAGTCTATTATTACTATCCATCCGTACAGTTTTACTACTTATATTGCTTAGAGAGATGCCCCTATAATTATTTGGATTATTAGCAATCACCCTTTTAAATAGCGGGCAAAATTATTGATTCTGACCAGTTATTTGGAACACGTACAGTATCAACAATTTGTTAAACAATTTCACACAAATTGCACAACTTGGGCAGAAGAGTAATTGAACAGTTCACCAATAATGCCATCGGGCTGCTGCTTTACGGTTTTTCAGTTTTTTAATAGCAAATAATACTTCATCTTCACTAATGGGACGGGTTCATATACTATCAGACTCATCTTCAAACCCCTCCAACCCCTCTTGTTGGCTCAATTCTCAGTATTTAACTCAACAGGCTTGAAAATGTGAAACCACATCTCAGCTGAAATGTTGTTTCTAGGCGAGTTTCTTTTCGCGATATTTTGCGAATACAGTCCAAATTCTTCTGAACTTATTGATGTTACTAATTCATCGATTAATAACTTCTTTATTGCTTTCCTCTTTTCTCTTTAGAAATGTTTATAATCACGTCTGGCTAATCGTATGCATTCCTGTCACGGTCCCTTCAATGAGCGCGACTTATTCGCAATAATCTCCTATCTTTCATATTTATTAACAGAACATTCATGGTCAACCAGTTCTTGAAATTCTATCTACCATGTATACATTTTTTCATACATTCGCACATCCCAAATACATTCGTAAAAACATTTAAGAGCTAGATTTAACATCAGTGTCTATTAATCTTGTGGCAATAACCAAATTTTTTCACACGTTTTTTCAGCTCATAGGAAGCACAAAACGAAAAGTCACATTCATCACTCCAGACAATTTTTTCTATAACAGCCGGACGTGTCCCTTTTGTTACGTGCTGCTAAGTTTTTCCACAAGGGAAACAACATGAAGTGATTACAGGGCAATATCAGAGTCTATTCGTCGACAACAGTAATTCACACGCAATTCACACAGAAGAACAAAAAGTTCATTTGACAATATGAAGTAATCATTCACCACGACGTCCAGAGTCAGAAACATATGTATAGCAACCTGTAGGTCGCCTTCACAGACACATTTAGATGCAAAGTTCAAGCAGTGCACATGTTTAATAACATTTCCACAATTATTTAGTTGTTATCTTGGAGCAATCGATTAAGAACTGAAATATTGACTATCATGTTGTGTATCAAAAGCAGAACCCAAAAAATCTTGAGAGATATCAGCGTTCTACCATTCAAATCACCGTTCAAATGACATAAACAATCATTCATTATCAGCAGTTCATCAGACATTCTTCCAGTGTAGCAATACCATTAATCTAGATCAAAATAGCATAAAAAGGAGATCCTTCGGGGGAAGTACGAAACCGACATACAAAATGTCTCTGTCAGTTCCAACAAGAATTTGTCAATCAGAAAAATACTGAGATTTGGATAATTTCCGTCAATCGTATCTAACAAGGGGGATGAATTCATTTCGGAGTAAACATACGACACCGCCAATCGTCTCCCATGATTTGTGAACTTTAACCGCAGGCTTGCAAAATGTTTTATACCAACAAACAAATCATCACTACATTCATCAATAAATGTTTCCGTTAGCAGACAAAGTCGAACTGAGAAAAATGAGGCCAAATCAGAATCACAAACTTGACATTAAACAGTGACATTCCACGTCAAGACAGCAAAAGCTTTATGAACAGCAGAAACATCGTGTACTTCGTGAATTTACCACCGGCAACCATCGCAGCTCTGCCGAACAGGCAGACACAACGAAAAGTATGTTCATGTGTGTCAATTTTCACCGGCGATCGAGAAGTCAATCCCGGTGTTGTGGACTGGCCTTCCTTTTTCTGTGCTTGATACAGGGCATTTTTTTACATGTGGCCGGCCGACTCCCAATCTAGGTTCAGCTCAGTTAGCCATGAGCGTCGAGAAAGTACTTTTTTACTATCAATAACAAATGATCGAAATCAGTGACGCCTTTTCCCCTCGCTCTGGCTTTTTTCAAGAGGGAGAGAGGCCGCCCTGATCTCCCTGACCACGAAATGAGAAATCCTCCCAACAAAAATTTTGCGCCCCTCAGTTTGGCTTTAGCTTGAGGATTCCCTCACCTTATCTTTGTAATAGGAGCCAGCAAACTATGATGGGAGAGGGTCCAGGTTTAGCATTCAGTCTGTGAACAGGTCAAACTCAACTTCCTGTACCACATCCAAACTGACCGTAATCAGAGTCACGCACTTTTCCTTCGCACGCTCATTGTCTCATTTTGATGTCTGGGAATACCAAAAAGATAAGATTGTTGCGTTTGGACCGACAATCTAAATCATCATTTTTCTCTCTAACTGCTCTACCTTAGCTAAAATTTTCAGATGTTTCCTTGCCAGTCCAAGTTTTTCTTTTCTCAAATTCCCACCTCCTCCCTCAGATCATCAAACCCAGTATGCATGGCACAAACTGATCCCGAAGGGTCCTTTAAGCGGTTCTCAAACTGCAGAAACTTACTGTCCAGCTTGTCAGGACGACTGCTATGGTGGTTGCTGAGGAGAAAGCAGAGTCGTCCCTGTCCTGACGATCCAAGCAGCCCCGGCCCTGTCCGAGCTGGTCCTCCCGTCCTGTCGTGGCACTCTGCAGCCCAACCTCGACTGCCGAACAGCCGGTGGGCCCAGGATTCCGCTCGACGTCTCCGCAGCGAAGTAGCAAACTGCCCCAGAACATCAGCGTGAGAGCAAGCCTAAGGTGACCCCGGCAGCTCTGGTTCGCAGGTCAGAATGGCGACTCGCTTGCTCTCTTCTCAGTGGCCCTTTTCAACATGAAGTTGATATATACTGGCAAAAAGGAGCCACATGATGCCCTGAAGACAAAGGGGCTGATGGCCCATGGTGTCTTCGGAACTAGCTGACAAAGGTACGGGGTCCAAACTCAACGTCAGCCCTCAGCGTTGGCAAAAACAATGCCACAGTTACTACGGCGACCCGCACGATGCAAGTCGCGGCTCACGCTCCGGAGAGAGAGAGAGAGAGAGAGAGAGGGGGGGGGGGGGGGGGGGGAGAGAGAGAGGGAGAGACAGCCCCAGAGAGAGGGGGTGGGGGACAGGAGATGACATCTGCAGCCTCAAAAGATAAAGGCGCGTTTTTTATTTTTCATTTTATTTTATTTATTATGATTACCCTTGTCCTCCCCCCCCACCACACCCCCACAGCCCCCCTTCTGAAGTCTGTTTAATCTAACGGAAAAGAATGCTTGCAGGATACACGCATTCGCCTCCTGACACCGTGAAGTGGACATGGTTTGGTGCAGCCACATACCGCCACTTTGACCTCGCCCAGTCAAAGCTTTTGAAGGGTGAGAGAGAGGTCCATGGTGTGTGCTGTGTGACACACCACCAGTCAAAGCCTTTGAAGGGTTGAGAGAAAGGTCCATGGTGTGCGCTGTGTGACACAAACCCCCAATCAAAGCCTTTGAAGGGTGAGAGAAAGGCCATGGGTGTGCTGTGCGAAAACACCACCAGTCAAAGCCTTTGAAGGGTGGGGAGAAAGGTCCATGGTGTGTGCGTGTGACACCACCAGTCAAAGCCTTTGAAGGGTGAGAGAGAGGTCCAGGTGTGTGCTGTGTGACACCACCAGTCAAAGCCCTTTGAAGGGTGAGAGAAAGGTCCATGGTGTGCGCTGTGTGACAACCACCAGTCCAAAGCCTTTGAAAGGGGGAGAGAAAGGTCCATGGTGTGGCGTGTGACACCCCACCCCGTCAAACCTTTAGAAGGGTGAGAGAAAGGTCCATGGTTGGGGTGCTGTGTGACACATCACCATCAAACCTTTAGAAGGGTGAGAGAAAGGTCCATGGTGTGTGCTGTGTGACACACCACCAGTCAAAGCCTTTGAAGGGTGAGAGAAAGGTCCATTGTGTGCGCTGTGTGACACCCCACCAGTCAAAACCTTTGAAGGGTGAGAGAAAGGTCCACGGTATGTGCTGTGTGACACACCAGTCTACTGGTTATTGACTGCAGGGATATGTTACTATGGGCACAGTTTACAGCGAATTCCATGAAGATCGTGTTCTGATGTTATTATTACAACCGTTTAGTCAGGAGATCAATTTTCTTTTCTTTTTATTTGAGCTCCTAAAACATGGCCTATGATACACTTTGTTTTGGATTGGTCTGTTCTTTTCAGGACTTGAAACAGTACAGGATTTGTGGTGTGATACTGTCCTTCCTACATCATACGACCAATCTGGGGGTGCGGCTCCCAACCTCTGCGGGGCCATTCCGGAACAGGGATGGGAATTTTTCCCTCAGAGTTAACACTGGTCCTGACTCCAGTTCCTGTCTAGTCCTTGAAATTAGACCACATACTCTGTGATTCTGCGAGTGAACGTACGCGTAAGATCTTGCACTCAGGTGAAATCCCATCACCAACTTTCGCAAAAGTTTGGTTTTTGGTATGGATGACAAGAATACCATGTACCCTCTGTGAAAAAATGAGAGAAAAACTGAACAATCAACAGTCGGCTGAATGCACGGGAAACGACAGAATATCGCGCCGGCAGAAAGCTCTTCAATCGGCTCTACTCAGGTAGGCAGCCTGTTGCGTAAACGATAGTGTACATGTAAGCACTTAGAGCACCAAGCTTTACCTGAGGATGGGCGCAATATTCTGATAATACTACTACTACTGCTAGTACTACTACTGCTGCTGCTGCTGACTGAACTTGCTAGCAGTCCTGACCTGGCCTGCGTGGTTGGCTGGGCTATACTCAACATGACTCGGCTGTCCGGTTCTTTGCAACACACGAGCATGGAAGCTTTTTAAAAGAAAGTACGAGTACCGCGCGAACAGGCAATCTATGGGCAAAAACCAGCTGAACGAAGCCTTGGCCCTCACGAGGCCGTCCATCACAGACTGTTTGCTGCCTGCAAGGCAATACATAAATCAGCTTGCACAACCACAAACACCGCTGACTGCTTTAAACCGAAGAAACCTGAGTGGCCCGTTATTTATCTGGCACTGGGTAGATACGTTTACGGCATCGTTACACGGTTTCGTTTGCGGCCAATGTCTCGCTTTCCCTGACAGAGCAGCATCAAGCTAATTTGGGGTAACTGTACAGGGCTATGAGTTGGTCTCAACTGTCTTTTTTTTAACCGAGTGCAGTAAGAAATCGATGACAGTCACAAGTTCTGCTCTTTTGTTTTAAAAAAGATACACGGTACAGCGTTTTAGCTATGTTAAAAGGACGCCAGTAACTAGTCAGAAACACACCAAAATGATGCCTGTTCAGGCCGTCGTGGGGTTTAGTAAGAGCTTATTTGTTCATGTTCCATCAGTTCTGGGATGAAGGGAACTGAAATGGCATTCTGAGGAGGAACCGTGTGTATACAAGTATATTACAACGTCAAAAATCACTCCCATGTGTTGCAAACGTGCAAGCGCCATTTTTTTTTCTTTTTTGGGTGCAGCATTCAATGATGGTGTCGCATGGTCTCGTGCCCCCAATGTAGTGCCCCTCCCCCGCACCCTTTCCCTCCGAAAACATACTGAGAGTGAGTTTCACAGTGGCGTGACTGTAGGCGGAAATTGAAACAAAAGCAAAGTATTATTCTCATATGATTGTACCATGATTATCATCATTATTATTAACATTATCTTCTTTATTTTGCTATTATTATGTTATTATTATTGTTATTCATATTCTTTTTCTTCTTCAAATCATTATTATCATCATCATTAGTTTAATTCGGACTGCCTTTTCTTAAACCTCGTTTCCATTCCGCAGCCTTGTAGCGCCCAGCTCGCAGAAATAAGCGACTGACCGTTCACCCTTCGTTTTCATTGTCCGGAATGTTATTTGCCTTGCCTGAAGAAGACCAAGAGACTGACCGTTCACACCTTCGTTTTCATTGTCCGGAATGTTATTTGCCTTGCCTGAAGAAGACCCAGCGACTGACCGTTCACCCTTCGTTTTCAATGTCCGGAATGTTATTTGCCTTCCCTGAAGAAGACCCAGTGACTGACTTCACCCTTCGTTTCATTGTCCGGAATTTTATTTGCCTTGCCTGAAGAAGACCCAGTGACTGACCGTTCACCCTTCGTTTTCATTGTCCGGAATGTTATTTGCCTTGCCTGAAGAAGACCAAGAGACTGACCGTTCACCCTTCGTTTTCATTGTCCGGAATGTTATTTGCCTTGCCTGAAGAAGACCCAGCGACTGACCGTTCACCCTTCGTTTTCAATGTCCGGAATGTTATTTGCCTTGCCTGAAGAAGACCCAGTGACTGACCGTTCACCCTTCGTTTTCATTGTCCGGAATGTTATTTGCCTTGCCTGAAGAAGACCAAGAGACTGACTTCACCCTGTCGTTTTCAATGTCCGGAATGTTATTTGCCTTGCCTGAAGAAGACCCAGCGACTGACCGTTCACTACCTTCGTTTTCATTGTCCGGAATGTTATTTGCCTTGCCTGAAGAAGACCCAGTGACTGACTTCACCCTTCGTTTTCATTGTCCGGAATGTTATTTGCCTTGCCTGAAGAAGACCAAGAGATTGACTTCACCCTTCGTTTTCATTGTCCGGAATGTTATTTGCCTTGCCTGAAGAAGACCAACCAGGTCCAAACGCGTTGTGTTTGTTTTGTGATTTGTTTTTCTTCTTTAATTGGTGGCGCAATGTTTCTGTCTTCGCTCTTTTTGGAAGCGAATGAAATCAGAGTCGTGGTTCACAATCGAAACAGGCAGATCCTGGCCTGACTTAGCCCAAAACTTGAAACTGAGACCAAAAAATTGTTGGAACAGACTAACTGCAGGTGGAGAGCAAGGAATACATGTAGCATGATATCGCTGCAGAAGCAAACGGACAGCCATGAGTAGGTCAAGCTGAGAGAACGCTCGTCGGCATGGATCCGAGTGTCCGTGTGACCATGTCAGAAAGTTAGGGGTTTTGTGGTGTGTGTGTGTGTGTGTGTGTGTGCGTGCGTGCGTGCGTGCGTGCGTGCGTGCGCGTGCGTGCGCGCGTGCGTGTGTGTGTGTGTGTGTGTGTGTGTGTGTGTGTGTGTGAGAGAGAGAGAGAGAGAGAGAGAGAGAGAGAGAGAGAGAGAGAGAGAGATAGAGAGAGAGGGAGGGACAGAGTTTATGTGTGTGTTTTGTTCGCGAGCACGAACGCACATAAGCTTACATCTGAATATGTGTGTATGCATAAGTGTAATTAACACTAACACACCATTTACACTATTTCACACACACACACACACACACACACACACACACACACACACACACAGTGTGTCATCCTTACTGAAATCCAATGACTTGCGAATCTACCTACGACGGGGCAAAAAAAAAAAAAAGGGGGGGGGGGGGGAAGAACACAAACAAACAAAAGACCACCAATGTGACAAGAATAGACCTTCCCCATCAAACTCTTTGACACAAATCACCCACCATTCACTGAAAAACGACCAGGGAGACTGAAAAGGCGTAGCAACACTTCAGGTGCAAACGACGCCGCTAAAATCTGAACTGGCAAGATTACAAGGCCTTTGCAGGCACACGTGCGCGCGTGCTCACATGCGCGTCTGTGTGCACATGCGTACATACATAGAGAGAGAGAGAAAGAGAGAGAGGGGGGGGGGGGGGGGGGAGGGAGAAGGGAGAGGGAGAGACAGAGACAAACAGACAGAAGTAGGCTAACTTAAGTGATTCCTTATAATCAGAAGAAAAAGAAACAGCCGAAGGTGCTGGGGAGGACCCAGAGAAGCACTGTCTTCACCCGCCTTTTGAGCAGTCCTGTACCACCCTTGGAGGCCTGCGTTGTGTTGACGATGGGGACAGGCACTCGCAGGATACTCCATTAAGATATCAAGGACATAACTGCTCCTGAACAGAGGTAAATCAGACGACAGGATGCAACTCCCCTGGGTGTGCTAGCCCGTATTTCATGGCTGCAGAGCCCACCGGCGAAAAACCCACCCTTCAGCTGCCGAGCACACCCCACAGACCCAACCACCCCTGCCCACGGACAGATGAAGACAGTGCCACTCCAGACACAGCCAAGCTTTCGCCATACGGTCTTATGTGCCTTCCAGAGAGAATCCAAAGTTGTAGTCTGTCCCACTGTCAACAGGACTTTCCCTGTGGTCAGTGAGTCTTTCCTCACCGTCACTGGATCTTTTCCAGGGTCAGCCTAGTTAAGGCAAATAAGAAAAAAGAAACACCCGAAGGTGCAGGGGAGGGGCCCAGAGAAGCATCTTAAAACTCTCTCTGTGGTTCAAGCATTTTCACTAATTCAAAGCGCTTTTCAAAGTCTGTAAAAAGCACTTCATCAAATCATCTGTAAACCAACATCCCCCGTCCACCTCACCTGTCCCATCCTCTCCCCATCGACGTCCTTTTCGCCCTTCCCTCTGCCATGGAGAGTTCTTGACCTCCCTCTTATCTCTACCCCCCCCCCCCCCCCCCCCCCTCAAACTTTCGCTCCCCGCCCGTCACTTGACCATCTGTCTGCTACAACGAAGAGAAATCTGTTCGAAAACAAGTGCATGTCGAAAGTCGGGTGCCCGTGCATTACGTCTCCTCACAGTCTGCACTGTAGTTTTGTCCTGTCGGCCTATTTCTGTGAACTGCCAAAAGGTTTCTTCCTTATCGACTACTGTCTATATAGTTTTTTTTCTCCCTCCCAATATGTTATAACACGGAAAAACCTCAAGAATATTCTAAAACTTTTAAAGGTAGCATTTTTTTCCCCACCTTTTTCAGCGGACTGGTCGTTTGCCCTCACTACCTGCGAGCTCTCCTGCTTCGAGTCTGTCGTCTGCTACCTTAATTGTCGTCTGCGGGACTTTTTGAAAGTTTCCAATCTAATGCCGTCTGGAGATGATTACAAATGAGAATACAGACATCTTAACAAACAAGTGGAACTGGAACGTTATATGTCATCTTAACAAACAAGTGGAACTGGAACGTTATATGTCATTTCATACTGATACTGCAAAACAGATTCCGAACAGGATAGAGGAACAGTATGCATCTCGACGAAGATAACGACTTTAACAGTCTGGCTCTTAAGCTGTGTAACAAATTGTACATTTAATTCTTTACATTCTACAACCAAGTCTTGTGAACCAAACAAATCTAACAAGAATCTCTCTCTCTCTCTCTCTCTCCCCTTGTCTCCCCCCCCCCCCCCCCCCCACCCCCCCCGCACCCCCCCCCCCCTACCGAGAAAAAAACCAGCTCAGATTACACGGAAACGGAGCGTGCGCAATCGAATTAATCTCAAATAACAGCTCAACGACCAGAAGTGACATTTTATCGGCGGTTTAGACCGCAAAGCAGGTCGATTCAGAATGGTAAAGAGTTGTCGTCTGCTGCCACAGCTCGAAACGTCCGCCCACGTTTCCAGCTTACATGTGAGAGAGAAAATTCTTCTCACGTTGCTTCAACCCGAGCGAATGAATTGCTGTCGAACAACACTGCCATGTTAATACAGTGTATAATTTCGCCGCGTAAATTTGATCCTCGCTTTATAAATCCCGCCCAATGCAGCAGTCACTACGTCAGGTAAGCTTCGTTGACAGTGGAAAGACAAGATCTGGAGCTGTAAAACAGATAAACGGACACACTTGACCGCCACATAAAGGGAACACAGAACCCAAAACATGGAAGTGTATAGGAACATGTCGTTTGTTCGTTCCACTTTGGATTGGCGGTCTTCTAATCCCTTCGTTTTCCTACCTCAGAGAAGCTTTTTGAAGTTGCCACAACAACCGGCAGAGATGTGTGTGTGTGTGTGTGTGTGTGTGTGTGTGTGTGTGTGGGGTGTGTGTGTTGTGTGTGTGTGTGTGCGTGTTGTGTGTGTGTTTTTTGTGTGTGCGCACATGCATGATGGGATCAGTGAGGGATGGGTATGAGGGTTGGGGTTCAAGTGGACCCCTGGCGTCTACCCCCAAAGGAGGTAAAGGGGGTAACATGCCCCCAAATGTCATGTTTACTAGCTGTGTGTGTGTGCGCGCGCGCGCGTGCGCGCTCTTGAAGACCATAGTGGTGTGTGGTGTGTGTGTGTGTGTTGTGTGTGTGTGTGTGTGTGTGTGTGTGCGCGCGCGCGCGTGCGTGCCTCTTCCAAAACCCCCATACCCTCCTCACTCACTCCGCCTGCCTCTCCCCCAGCCCCCATCCTGCCCTCGTGTGTGTGTGTGTGTGTGTGTTGTGTGTGTGTGTGTGTGTGTGTGTGTGGCGCGCGCGTGCGTGCGCGCGTGCGTGCGTGCGTGCGTGCGTGCGTGTTTGTGAGTGAGTGAGTGAGTGAGTGAGTGAGTGAGTGAGTGTGTGTGTGTGTGGTGTGTGTGTGTGTGTGTGTGTGTGTTGTGTGTGTGTGTGTGTGCGTGTGTGCGTGTGTGCGTGCGCGCCAAAGCGCATACGCCTTTCATCTCCCCTCCTCGTACATACGCACACGCACGAGCGCGCCCACACACACACACACACACACACACACAACACACTGGCAACCCAGCCAAGCGGTTTCCAACAAAGCCTAGAAAGAACAAAGGCAAAGAATGTGGCATTGAAGAAACGGCTGATGCTACCTAATCCTATTCCCACTCACTATAACTGGGTGGCGGTCGCCTTGTTGGAAAGCTTTTCAGTTTTCTGTTCTTGTTCTTTTCTTTACGTGAACTGTTCATACGTATTAAATAAAACACAGTTCTTAATCTCATCACACAACATTTTTCAACGGCACAGAGCCCTTCCAAGCCATAATCATCGCATACTCTGGTGCCTGACTTGAATCATTCTTTCATCAGGACTAATGTATTGTGGAAAGCGGGATGGTTCAAATGAAAAGCTGTAAGCTTGCTCGCTCAATATCCTCTACCGCAGAACATTTCAGCACGTACGCACACAGACCCCCCCCCCCCCCCCCCCACCCACTGTCAACCTCGGTGTAATGTCAGTGGAGGAAGGACTAGCGCACAGCCCAAACACACTCACAGCTTGCTTACGATCTCATTCATATATCATGCATTCGTCACATCAAACCACTAGTAAAGTCTATAACTTTACTACACATGTTCATAGAACGAAACATCAATGCATATGGAATCAAATGAAATAAAACATTCTCTCTTTCCTGAACTTCACAAAATCATTTATCAAAACATAATTAACAACCCCGGGGTATAAACAATTTCTATTTTACCTCCCCATGATCTAACTATTCACGAATCACTGTTTTTTCTTTTCTTTTTTTTTTTTTTTTTTTCACTGTCATTTTCAAAACCGACAAACTGCCGGCACTGGTGTTGGTCGATGGGCCTGGTCAGGGGAACTTTTGGCGTGGTCTGTGGTTCGCTTGGGCGAAGTGACGCTGCCGGGTATGAGGTCAAAACCCCCGGTTAGGGTAAACAGGACTTCAACATCACCTTTCCCTTTCTTTCTTCCTGCATTAACGCATTGAAACTCTCTCTCTCTCTTTTCTCTTCAGTTGTCTTATAAAGGGACATTTTTGCTTTTTTTTTCTTTTTTTTTTTTTTTTTCTTTCTTTTCTTCTTCATCTTTAGCAACTCTCTCTCTCTCTCCCCCCCTCCTCCTCACCCTTTCCCTCTGCGACTATCCATAATCTCTCAATTGGTTCTCTTCTCTCCTTCTCTCTCTCTCCTGCCCTTCTCTCCTCAAGCTCCACCCCGCCCCTCTCTTCCCCCTCCCGGTTCGTTCTTCCCCTCGTTTCCCCCCTTCTTCATTTTCCTGCCTTTTCCCCGGCAGAGACTACCCCTAAAACCCCCTCATCTCTCGTCTCTGTTCGTTCTCACTCCCTCCCTTTCCTGTAGGCGAGAGCCTACTCCCCAAACTCCCCCCTCTCTCTCTCTCTGTTGTTCTTTTTTTTTTTTTCCTTTCTCTCCCCAACATATTCCTTTATGTTTAAACCCCCCGGTCCAAGGGCCAGTACCATTTTCTATTTTTACCCTTATCCCAAATTTGCCCTCTAATTCCATTGGACTTTAAAAAACTGACATCCCTCTACACCCCTTCCCCCTTTGTGGTGTAAAATTGGTAAATTAAATTTGATTAGCTAATTTACCCCCCCCAACACTCCCTTCCCCCTCTCCTTTCCTGCTTTAACCTGCGACGTCCGACAACAATACGTTGGTTCCCCCAAAATTGGGCCGGAAAGGCGGCCCAGGCACTGGTACGTCGGGGGCAGCCCCCCCATCAGGGTCGGTCAACCCGCTTAGTCAGTCGGGGTGGGTCGGACCGCTCGGTAAAAACCTCTCCCTAAGCAAAAATTGGGGGGGACCCCCCTATGGCCCTCTTTCTACCCTAGAATTTTTGAGTTTGGATTAGTCCGAACAAATTGCTGGCGACTCCCCAAGTTGGGGTTTTTTCCCCCCAAGTTGGGTTTGTTTCATTTTTTTTGTCCGTGAAAATTTCCCCTTGCAAAAGCCCACCCCTCCGCATTGTCAAAAAAACGGTAAAAAAAAACAACAACCGAATTTGCTACACCAGCTACACGCCAAAGTTTAAAAAAAAATACTTTACAACAACGTTTTAAAAAATATAAAATATTCTTATGAATCCCACCCAATAGATCATTGACTGCGCTCTTGCGTTATTTCAATCATTCATAACGCCTCTGCGCATTTAGAAATTTTCCCCTACCTGCGGATTTGCCTCTTCCTTTTCACATTCTTATAAAAAACACAATATAAATGATGCGACCCCAAGACATTTCACTGAGGATTCCATCCTCACTTTTGCAAAAAAGCTCACTAACAACGACTGATGCCCCAAGCATAACTACATCCACATGAAAAAGTCTCACAAAGAAAAATGAACAATCTCACCAAAAAAAAAAATAAAACCCATGCCAACGGGGAATGAACCCATACCCAAATCAACTAACTGAATCAACACATATTATAACAAAGCCCCCTGGATAATGACTTCCCTGATTCAGCTTGCAGACTACACACTTAATATCAGCCCGACTTTTCTGTCGCCCCGGGAATTACTGCCCGATACCTGAGGGCTGCAGTCCATTGCCCAACGCAGAACCCTGCTGTTTTTCAATGCCCCCCTGCGGGAAATTTGAGTTTTGATGTCCGTCTCGATCACGAACCCTTCCCATAAATTTTTTTGGAACTTTCTGCAGGGCCCACCAACAGCTAAAACCCTTCTCCCCCGTTGCGCCCCTTCTTCCCACATTTTGTCAATTCCTGTAGCTTCTCAGGGGAAAACTCGCCCCCTTAAGCCTGTAACAATACTCACCTACCCCACCGCCTATGCATTTTCCCGCAACAAAAATGTTTGGGACATATTTACTTCAAGAGGGGGAGGGGAACCAAACCCTTTTTCCAACCCCGCTGCAGTGCTTGCTCTGCACTTTGCCCATTCGACCATCCCGGGTTTTTCCCCGCCTTGCCCAAAATCACGGGAAGGACTCGGATTGCTGCGAATTTGGTACAAACCCCCTATAGAACCCAATAAAACCTAGCAGACTCCTACTTTTTTTTGGTCTTGGTCCTCTGATTCATCATCTTCCCCCCTTTTCCCTTTCTGGCGCTTTGTGTCGTCCGACAACAAAACCTGGGAACTCCTACTGTCAGCCCTTCTACATGCAACCCCCTGTAGACTTTTCGGGAACTTGGGCAACAAAATCCCCTTTTTCCCCTTGGGGTCTCTTTCACCTCATAAAAGATTGCGGGCGCCCTATGTGCTGGTCTCACGCTGAAATTTTTTGCGGAGGAAATTTGCAGGAAAAGTTTTTTTCCCCATCACATCACCGGTAATCCCGTCGACCTTTTCGTGAGGGTAAAGGGGCCTTTTTCCAATGCTCCAGTTTTTTGTGCCCCGGGGGAAGCAGTCCCAGGACTTGATCCCCGTTTTGGAGATTGCTTCCACCTTCCTGTCATATTGTTTCTTTTAAGACCCTAGCCTTCTGCAACCTTTTTTTTCAACCTTAAATTTCATACCTTCCCCACTTTGGAATGGGCGAGATGGGCCATCCAAAACAAACCCACTCCCTGAACGGTGTTAAATTAAAGGGGATTTTTAAGAGCCCTTCCTCTTCCCCCTCTTGGGGCTGATTTTTGACACACATCACTGACGCAGAACCGCTTTATTCTGCCATTCCCCCGGGCCAATGAAAATCATCAAAGACTCGGTCAGGTTTTAAAACCGGGGCCGAGAAATCCATGGCGACCGTGCCCCACTGACAGACAGGTCACATAACAGCTGGCCTCAAAATAAAGGGGTCACCTTACCTTTCCCCCCCCCCTTTGGAAACTGGAAAAAAGCCCGCCTTCACAAGAAAATTCTGTCTCCCCCTCCTCAAACCCCCTGTTTCTCTCCACCTCTTCCCAACCCCAAGACTCACGACAAGGGTCTTGTTCCTGCGTGCCCAAATATCAGGGAACGTCTAGCCCGATTTCCTTCCGGGAACAACTCGTTTAACAACCTTTCCCCTTTTTGCCCCGGTTTTCAAACTGCCCCCCTTACATCAAAACCAGGACCCCGGATCCCTTGACCGGGAAATTTTTTTCCGAATCAAATCGTGGGGGGTTTTCTCCATCACCAACGCAGAAAACTGCCTAAAAGAAAGGGGGACGTACTTTTTATCTTAGACTGAAACCCCCTCCAGTCCCTCGATTAGAGTAAAGGTCTGGATTTGCCCTGTCAAACCCCCTTTTTCCCAGCGTTGTTCGTACTACCCCCGGAAAAAAACCAGTGTCTGAAAAACTTTCCCCTTGCTGGCCAATCCCCCCCTTTTCAGGAAAAGAACCATCAGCCCCATGCCCCCCATCCCCGACACTGATGTGTCCAGTGCCACCCTAGGCCCCTCCCCCCTCTTCAAAATGAATCCCCTTTGGTTCCACTGCAGGTCGTTTCCCTTAGACCCTTATCACCCTTGCAAGGGTGCTGCCCCTTTTGGGGAACCTCGCGACAATCCCCCGCCCCATTCCCTTCTTTTGACAAATGAAACACCTAATTCCTTTGCCCTTCCCTTTTGCCCCCCCACGGGGGGGTTTCGACTTTGCAGAAAACTCCCTAGTCCCTTGCACTCTTTCACCTGTGCCTACCCTGTTTCCCGCACCCTTTGTGCCCCAAAAATGCCCCCTAACACCCTGCGAACTTCAAAAACTCTCCTCTTTTTCGGCTGTTCTCTTTCAAATGTAGGTTAACCGGGGCCCCAACCTACAAAAACTTTCCTTTATAATATCTTTCAATTCAGCGAACTCCTTTTCGTACCACTCAAATCTAACCCTTCTCAAAAAAGGATCTAAAGTGGGGACCCAAACTGAGTGTACTTTTACCTGTTATCTAGCTAACGAAATTTCTTTTTGAATCCCTTTTCGTGAGGTCAATCCCCTTTATATGATTCCTTTACAGCACCCAAAAAGTTTTGGGGTTGCGGTAACGCAGTGAAAAACTGCAAAGGGGCCTTACCCCCAGTAAAAGCGACAAAAGACTGCCCACCTTTTGGAGGGCCCAACCCCGATGGTCGGAAACTTTTTTGAAACGACGAGTAGCATCATCGAATCGTTTCCTTCGAGAAAATTTGGGTAATTGGGTCGGGGGGCATACTGCGCACAGATCCTGGGGGGGGGGGCGAACTCCATCCTCGGTTCTCCCTTGTATTTCACCCTTTTTTAACTCTAATTTAACCCTTTTAAATTTTCCCCTTTCCCGCTTCATTCTTTCTGTTTCCTGCGCTTCCCTTTGTCTTTCTGTTTCCCGCTTCATTCCTTTTTTTGTTTCCTGCGCTTCCCCTTTTCTTTCTGTTTCCCGTTTGCGCTACTTTAGTCCTTTCCGCTCTCAATGCTACTCTACGGGAACACGGCGTCTTTCCGCGCGTTATTTTTTTTTCCATCTTTTTCTGGTTTTCAACAAATGCAGAACTCATCTCCTGGTAACCTAGATCACGAGCGCGCTCACAAGTTGTTCAATGGGTTTTTTTTTTCTTTTCCCCCATTTTTCTCTTTCTCTTTTTTTTTTTTTTTTAACAAAATTTATAACTACACAGCAAATGGTTTACCGACACGGTGACGTAAAAGCACAAACCCCTAAAATGAAAATTGTTGGGGCAAGTAAATTTGTTTTTTTTTAAAAACGCCACGCCTACCCAAATATGAGAGGAAATTATAGGGAATCTTTTCAAAAGGACTTGGGGGGGAATGCCAACCTATTATTAACTATCTTGAAGCAATGCCAAGCCTAGTATTTTAACATCTTGGGAACAAAAGAAGCAACCCTTTCTTAGGAACAAACCTAAACCCACCCACTTCCTCTCGAGAATTTTAACTTAAAAAATTTGGGCCCAAAAACCTGGCAGGCTCGCCCCAAAAAATTTTCAACCCGGGGTAATTTATGGGGGAAGGACACGCACAGCCCAAACACACCACACTTGCTTTCGTTCATTCAAATCTGTTCGTCACATCAAACCAATAAAGCATAATTTACTACACATGTTCATAGAGAAAAAATCAAGATAGGAATCAAAAGAAATAAAACATTCTTCTTTCCCGAACTTCACAAAAACATTTTTTCTAAAACATCATTAACTAACCGGGGGGTAAACAGATTTCTCTTTACCTGGAGTGATCTTAACATTCACGAATCACTGTTTTTCTTTTCTTTTTTTTTTTTCCCTTTTTACTGCACTTTTTACAACCAAAAACAACTGCCGGGCCCGGGTTGGGTTTATGGCGCCTGGTCTGTAACTGTTGGCGTTGGTCGTGGTTTTTGGGCGAATGAGCTGCCAGGGATGAGGCGACCCCCTTTGGGAACAGGACATCAACATCGACCGTTCTCCTTCTTTTTTCCTGCATTAACGCAGCACCTCCCCTTTTCTCTCTCTCTCTCCCCTTTTTCTAGTCGCTCTTATCAAATGAAATGGGTTTCTTTTCTTTTCTTTTTTTTTTTTTTTTTTCTTTTTTTCTTTTCATTATTTAGCAACTCCCCTCTCCTCTCCCCTCTCTCCCAGCCCTTTCCCCTGCAGACTATCTCATGCTAATCCTCAACTTGGTTCTCTTTTCCCTCATCTCTCTCCTCTCTGCCCTTCTCTCCCGCAGAGCTCCACCCGAACCTCCTCTCCCCCCCCTGTTCGTTCTTCCCCCCGTTCCCCTCTCCCTTTTTCTCGCCTTTTCCCCCGTGAGAGACTACACCTAAAACCTCCCCCATCTCTCTGCTCTGCGTTTCCCTCTCCCCGCCTCCCGTGGCGAGAGCCTACCCCCCAACCCTCCCCTCTCCTCCTTCGTTCGTTTTTTTTTTTCCTTTTCCCCACTCACACATATTCCCTTTTTGCTCTAACCCCCGGGCCCAAGGCCATACCTTGGCTTAAATTTTACCCTTTTATCCCGAAGTTTCTCCCCTAATTCCATTGGGCTTCAAATCATGACATCCCTCTACCCCTTACTCTCTGTGGTGGTCAATTGGGCATTTAATGATTAGCTAATTTTTACCCCCACCCACACTCCCCTTCCCCCTCTCCCTTTTCCCGCTTTAACCTGCGCGTCCGGGTAACAATGACGTTGGTTCACAATTCCATAAGGTGGCCCCGGGACTGAGGTACTCGGGCAGACATCGAGGCGTCGGGCAAAGCCCGCTTAGTCGTCGGTTTGGGGGGGACCGCTCGGGGAAACCCCTCCACTAACTTAATTGGCCCGGCCCGACCTAGGCCCTCTTTCTGACGCCTAGAATGTTTGAGTTTGGACTTAGGTCCAACAAATTGGGTGGCGATCCCCCAAATAGGTTTTTCCCCCCAATTAGGTTGTTTCATTTTTTTTTTCCGTGACCCCACCCCCCACAACCCCACACATAACAACACAACCCGCGGGGCGGCGCGTCATGTGAACTAAAATCCCGCCATTTCTCAGTTTGGAAAATAAGGAAAGGAAAAGTACCATTTGGAAAAAAGGCGTATACGAAACAGGGGGGAAAAAAATCACTTCACAATACTTTCCCCCCACCCCTTTTCCCTCCCCCCCCCCCCCCCCCCCCCCCAAAAAAAAAAAAAAAAGTTTAAGGGAAAAGGAAACTCAGAAGGGAACCAAAAGGGAGGTCAAAGGCTGAATTGGTCCCTGTAATTTTCTCCGAACTTTCCTTTGTCACACTGCCTCTTTATTTTTCAAAAAACATAAAAGTTATTCCAGATAAGAAAAAATTTAAATAATAATGACAAGATCTCATTTTTTTTAAACTCATCACACACACCACAAAAATAAAATAATAAAATAATAAAAAAAATAATAAAATCTTATATACCCTATTCTCGCTAGAGGCAAGCTCTAACCTTTACAATCCACACTCGTTTACCAACGGGCTGCCAACCTGGGTGGCCCACTAAAGAGCTGCCAGCTGGCCTTTTCAGTCGTTTTTCCCCTGTCATCCAGGAAATATCTTCAAAATCGTCCTCTTTTCCTTACTTCCTTCATTCTTTCCATTTCTCACGCAGGGTGCATGCTATGTGTAACGTGTCATCCATACCAACTGCCAAACTGGCCTACCCTTCCGAAAGTTGGTGATGGGATTTTACGTGTGTGCAAGATGTTATGCATGCGTTCACACACGGAACCTCGGTTTATAGTCTCATTACACACACACACACACACACACACACACACACACACACACACACACACACGCACACACGCACTTTCCGTTGGTTTGTCGTCTTTTCCAGCTAAGAACGCCACTAACACATTAATGCGCAGATTTTCCATCCTTCAGACCGATCTGAACCCTAAAGCTCACTCACGCTGGTGCCAAAGACATCGAGTTACAGGACTGGAACACGGAGACGGATAGCAAACTCAAATCCGTCCAAGCCCAACGGAAACTTCTACTCCCTGCCACAAGATGGTGGTAAAGAAACGGTTTTTATGCCAATTACATACAGCCGGCCGTTTCACGACCACACGTATCTTTTAAAACGTACAGCATCTCCCGTGGCGGATTCTGTGTGATGTACCACTCGAGATTACAAAACGTGTTTCTGATACAGCGTTTGAACTAACATGATATGACGTCAGACAGAAATGTTTCAAAAGCACAATCCTTGAAAACGCTGTTCAGAAAATGTTCAACCTATGTGATTTTTGGAGTTCTTGACAGATTTGAGGGGGGGTTTTGTTGGGGTTTTTTTGCTTTTTTTTTTTTTTTTTTTTTTTTGTTTGCTTTGTTTAAAAATCTGATCCGAATATTTTCCGGGAGAAAAATTTGAAAGCAATTTTTGCGTGTTTTAGAAAATTTGTTTTCAATGAATTGTGAATTTCTCTTCCTTTTTTTTTCTTTTGGTTGGCATCAGTGTAGTGAACTGACTTTGACGAGTTGCCAGCACTGGCAAGGCCTTTCGCAATCAGCTGGGGTATATAATACACATGTAACAGGAATCGAATTTCCAGCAGTCTTGGAGCCAGTCCAAGTCCGCTGCCACTCAAAACTAATGACTCCAAAACTAGGTTGTGATCCGTTCGTCATGGACAAAAGGCTATTCATACCCCCCCCCCCCCCACCCCACCCCCCTTACCTCATCCACCTAAGAGGTTTTACGTTTGTCAAGGCCCTTTGGCTTCGTCTTGTTTGCACACGCACACAGAAACTGACTTACACCCCACCCCTCTACTGACAAAATCAGGTGACGCACACACCACCACCACCCTTCCCACCCAACGTGAGTGTGTGTGTGTGTGTGTGTGTGTGTGTGTGTGTGTGTGTGTGTGTGTGTGTGTGTGTGTCTGCGCGCGTGTGCGTGTGTATGCGTGCGTGCGTGCGCGCCCGCCTGTGAGTGTGTGAGTGTGTGCGCTTGTGTTTGTGTGTGTGTATGTGTGTGTGTGTGTGTGTGTGCGTGCGTGCGTGCGTGCGTGCGCGCGTGCGTGCGTGCGTGCGTGCGTGCGCGCGTGAGAGAGACAGACAGACAGACAGAGACAGAGACAGAGACAGACAGACAGACAGACAGAGTCAAGGAGAATTCCCGTAGATCAGACCAATATTGCGAAGCCTGCCATCCCGAAGCATCGAAATCCGGGCCACGCTTCCGGGCGAATCCTGCTCTCATTTGTCCTCCCTCCAAGCCAGGAATCCCATTTGTGCCACAGACGACACTAGCAATCCTACGCGCTATCAGTATTCATCCCGCGAAAGGATCCCCTGGGTCAAAGAAACGGCACTGGCGGCAACAGGCATTTCTGGTTCCATACAACAGGGGACGGGACGCTGATAATATCGGGAAGGGAACGGCTAGAGCCAGTAAAATGGGAGAAATGAAAAGACAGGCTAACGGTGGGGTAACGAGAGAGAGAGAGGGGGGGGGGAGAGAGAGAGAGAGAGAGAGAGAGAGAGAGAGAGAGAGAGAGAGGAGAGAGAGAGAGAGAAAGGAGGGGCGTGAGGACTTTTTAAAGCATTAGTTCCCTGCATTTTTCTCCTTAAAGGCGCACGCACTCATTGAGTCTTGTCTTGTCTTTCACAATCAGATGCCGAACCTGAAGTCATATTACGCAAGACCAAAGTCTTGTGAATATTTCGTGAACTGAACAATGCGATGACAAAACAACCCAAAAACCGTGTCTGGGGGGTTGTCTGCGTCAAGTGTCTGAGCTAAACCAAACCAACGAACAAAACAAAATGCCAATCCCAAAACTACGGGAACATCAGTCAGTCATTCTCTTGACCGCTGGGGTCGTTGGGAAGACGTGATGAGGCAGCCGTCGTTTCTCTCCAGGCTCTTCTGTTGGTGGCTGTCTTGAGGAGATCGGGCATGGTCATTTTGGTCCAGTCCTTTATGTTGTCGGACGAGCTCTTTCTCTGCCGTCCTCGTCTGCGCCCTCCTTCAAGGGTACCTTGAAGGATGGTTTTGGAGAGGGTGTTGTGACGAATGACGTGGCCAAACCATGCCATCTTCCGTCGTTTGACGGTTGCCAGAAGTGGTTCGTGGGGCCCAACCAGGTTAGTGACTAGGTTCCGCACATAACCATTGGTCTTGTGTTCTTTGTAGGAGATGCGGAGTAGTTTCCTCAGGCACCTGGTCTCAAACGCCTGGATTCTTCTTTCTGTTTCGGCCATCAGTGTCCATGCCTCGCAACCATATAAGAGGATCGAGACCACTAGTGACTTGTAGAGCCGGAATTTTGTGTGGAAATTGATGTTGCTCTCCCACACTCTGTTCAGTCTGGCCATCGCTGCTGATGCGGAGTTGATTTTGATTCGGATTTCTGCTGTGCAGGTGCCATCTTTGGACAGGGTTGCTCCCAAGTACCTGAAGCTGGTCACTTCTTTCAGGGGCTCACCATTCATGGTTATGTTGGCACTGCTGTTAGTCGTGCTGTTGACCATGGCCTTTGACTTCTCTGTGCTGACCTCCATGCCGTAGGCACTTGCTCTTGTGACAAGTCTGTTTGTGAGATCCTGGAGCTCGGTGTTGCTGCCCCCCATGAGGTCGATATCGTCTGCGAAACGAAGGTTGCAGACCGGCCTGCCGCCAATGCTGATGGAGGTGAGGTGTTCTTCTAGGGTCTCTTGCATGATTCTCTCCAGAAAGATGTTGAAAAGGACTGGAGATAGTAGGCACCCTTGCCTGACTCCGACTGTAGTCGGGAAGAACTGGCCCTGCTGGCTATTGAGGAGTACTGTGCTGCTGGAGTGTTCGTAGAGGGCCTGGATGACTTGAACGAGCCTCTCATCAATGTTGAAGTCTCCGAGAACCTGCCATAGGGAACACAGTAACGGCTAAAGACGATAATAACTGTTTTGCACAAGAACGCTACTGTTAATGTTATCCTTGAGGACAGAAGGGGATAAGGGTGGGGGAAGAAGTTGGTTTGAAACGGAAAGAAGCTAAATCGAAGACAAGTCTGTTTTGATTTTTTTTTCAGCTCCGTGTCTTACATAAATATCACTATGCGTCAGGCTACAAATTTGCCGAATTGTGTCGATCTTCTCGCGACTGGTCTGTGTCTTACATAAATATCACTATGCGTCAGGCTACAAATTTGCCGAATTGTGTCGATCTTCTCGCGACTGGTCTGTGTCTTACATAAATATCACTATGCGTCAGGCTACAAATTTGCCAAATTGTGTCGATCTTCTCGCGACTGGTCTGTGTCTTACATAAATATCACTATGCGTCAGGTTACAAATTTGCCGAATTGTGTCGATCTTCTCGCGACTGGTTAGAATCGAAAGACCAGCTAGTTCACCTGTTGGAAATCCAGAACCAGGTCTGTGACAAATTCTCCAGAAATATTTCACACACACACACACACCACACACACACACACACACACACACACACACACACACACACACCACACGACATAGACTGAGGATCATGCATACGGGTCAGATGGGAGGATCAAGGGCGATCAACTCTCTAGGCAGTGAAATGGCGGTCTGGCATTGTGTGATTTATTTTGGTCACCGCACACATAGACGATCAATAGGACGGAGTGCTGCAGGTAGGTAGTGTGGATCGGTTGCCGTGGCCTGAACTCTCGACACGCACCGTTGTTAATGAACGATCCAGGCTAGGTGTGGCGGAGGCACGGGGAGAGGGCGGGGGGGGGGGGGGGGGGGGGGGGGGGGGGGGGGGGGGGGGGCTGGAGGGGTCGTGGTTGATTGAATGCGTCAACTGCTGGACATGTGGTGTACAAGCGATTCAGATTGCGAAAGAAAGGTAAAACACAGCATAAATATATGCGAAGGCATGGATAGGAGGAATTCATGGGTATATTCAGGGGTTTTATACATGAGTACAGGTGCATGTATCCATACAGGATGTATGTCGTAGCGTTGCATATACTCGCCCCCCCCCCCCCCCCTCCCTATATTTTCACACACACAAACACACTCACGCAAACACATACATACGCGTGCTCGCACGAGCGCGACGCACTCTCTCTCTCTCTCAATCACACACACACACACACACACACACACACACACACACACACACACACACACACACACCACGCACGCACCCTCGTGAGCGTATGCACATCGTCTTACACACACTCTCTCTCTCTCTCTCCCTTCCTCTTTCTTTCGCAGTGTGTTGTGTGTGTGTGTGTGTGTGTGTGTGTGTGTGTGTGTGTGTGTGTGTGTGTGTGAGAGAGAGAGAGAGAGAGAGAGAGAGAGTGTGTGTGTGTGTGTGTGTGTGTGTGTGTGTGTGTGTTAAATGTGGGTGGATGTCTATCATTTTGTCTATGAGTGTACAGTAAAAAAAAAAAAGAAAAAGAAAAAAAAAAGGGAAGTGGGAGTGGGACGGGCGTGTCTGCACGTACACGTGCATGCCCATGCGTGCTTCAGCGGTTTGCGCAAATGTGCGCACGCATCAGCGTTTTTTTTTTTTTTTTTTTTTTACCCCTTCATTATGTACGAGTATGTGTAAAAATGAGAAGGAACTGAGTGGGGAAGGATGGGTATGGGGGTAAAAGGGCACAGGAGGCTGTGGGGGATAATGCACACGCGCTCACCTATATTCACACACTCTTAATCCATATATAGTGACAAACCTCCACTCCACCCACCTCCTACCAACATAATACGAACACACGCACACACACACACACACACACACACACACACACACACACACACACACATGTACACACAAACGAGGACCCATGCGTACGTGACAGCAGGCTTGCCATAATCCTCCGAAGCCATTAAAGTGGTCGTCTCACACGGCATGACCGTCGCTGGAGAGAGTTCCAGCCTGAAGGTGCTGGTTTCGCAACAGGCACTGAATGGGGCATGACTCATTTTACTCCTTTTAGCATTCCCACAGCAGGACTTGGTGGTGGGGTGGGCGCCACGGTCACTATTGATCAGTCAGCCCAAACACAACAGTCCGTTCGTTTGTCTTTGTCTGTCTGTCCGTCTCTGTCTGTCTGTCTGTCTGTCTCACACACACACACACACTCTCTCTTTAGTTTGTGTCTCTTTTTACACACACACTCTCTCTCTCTCTCTCATTCCCCTCACCACACACACACCTCTCTCTCTCTTTCTTTCTCATTCCCCTCACACATACACACACACACCTCTCCTCTCTCTCTCTCCTCTCTCCTATTTTGTTTTTCTTCCATTCCTCACCCCCTCTCTCCCCCCCCCCCCCCCCCCCCCCCCCCCCCCCCCCCCCCCCCCCCCCCCCCCCCCCCCCCCCTCCCTCTCCAGTACACACGTGTGATCGACAGTTTCTCTCTCTCTTTTCCACTTCGTTGCAGTTCGTAGACGCGTGTGTATGCATGTTCGTGCGATTGTGTATTCTCTAAATCGTAAAAAAAAGAAAACCCACTTTAAACGCTCAGCGACTCTCTCTCTCTCTCTCTCTCTCTCTCTCTCTCTCCTCTCTCTCTCTTCTCTCTCTCTCTCTCTCTCTCTTTGTGTGTTCTTATCATTCTTGTAAAAAAAAAAAAAGAAGCTCCCCCCTACCTCCAAATCCCCTTTCCGAACTCTACCCAATCCCCCATCCCCCACCTTATCTCCTCACCCCGTCCGCCTCTCCCTTAACACAAACACCCTTCCCCGTGTCTCGCTTTCTCCTTCCTGCCCTGCGCACAGGCTACATGGGGTTCTCCCTTCAGAATCAAAAACTCAAATTGACACTAAAATTTTATCCAAACCTTGCGACAATTCCCCAAATCATGGACCCCCCCCCCCCACCACCACCACCCCCACTTCCTCCAGTCCCCTCCCTACGCTGGAAATGTCAAATACCTGTGAGCGCAGGTCCAAATCCTCTCCAGAATGTAACCCCCCCCCCCCCCCCCCCCACCACCCCCTCATCCCAAAATGATGTGTTTATTGTAGCATGCGAGGAGAGAAAACATGTCGGTAGGAAAGGTTTTTTTTTCCTTTGATTTTCGTTTATTTATTTCTCTTTTTTTTTTTTTTTTTCAAATCCTGCTCAAGTCGATTTGTAAGTAAAAACAAAATCGTTTGAATCCGCCAGGGGAAGTTATTGTGGGTAGGGGTTAACACTTCCTTCCCATGAACTTTGTTGTTGTTGCTGCTGTTGTTGTTGCTGTTGTTGTTGTTGTTGTTGTAAAACATACATGTGAATTTTTTTTTCAGCACCAGAAAGTTTCGATATTCCATGAAAATGTACCACTCCATAGATAGTTATCAACTGTTAAGCTATAGCTTCATCGTGTTCATATTCAGTGGAGAAAAAAAAAGTTCCACAATCTGGCTGAACGGATCCTGGATTCCCTACTTCATCCGGATCCCCCCCCCCCCCCCCCCCCCCCCCCATCCCCGCACACACACCACACACACACACACACACACACACACACACACACACACACACACACACACACACACACGACATTTAATGCGGTCGTCTTTGGATCACACAGTCTCGTTCAACTAGGTTCTGTAGTTTTTTCGGGTCGTCTTGCCGACAAACCAACCAACCAACAGGCGCAAGTGAACACCACCTCCGAAGCCGAGGCCACATCCGCCCACACTTCTCACTGACGTGCCTTCCAGCTGTCTCCGGAACACAAACAGTGGAGATGGAGTTGGGCACAACAGTCCTGGCTTAATACCTGGTAAAGAACGCGCAGGGAAGGTGTGACCCGTACTGACACACTCATCACACGATTTGGTCTTTACGGGCAAAGAAGCTGTAGGTGTAATGCCCTGTGACGCGCTTCTCGTGAGTACTGAAAGAGGGGGATGAAACTGTAGGGACAGCTTGACAGAAGGTCTTCAGCACTGAAACAGTAGGAAGAGACTCTAGGGACAACTTGACAGAAGGTCTTCAGTACTGAAACAGGAGGAAGAAACTCTAGGGACACCTTGACAGAAGGTCTTCAGTACTGAAACAGGAGGAAGAAACTCTGGGGACAGATTGACAGCAGAAGGTCTTCAGTACTGAAACAGGAGGAAGAAACTCTACAGACAGCCTGACAGAAGGTCTTCAGTACTGAAACAGGAGGAAGAAACTCTAGCTTGGGACAGCTTGACAGCAGAAGGTCTTCAGTACTGAAACAGGAGGAAGAAACTCTAGGGACAGCTTGACAGAAGGTCTTCAGTACTGAAACAGGAGGAAGAAACTCTTGGGACAGCTTGACAGAAGGTCTTCAGTACTGAAACAGTAGGAAGAAACTCTAGGGACAGCTTGACAGCAGAAGGTCTTCAGTACTGAAACAGTAGGAAGAAACTCTAGGGACAGCTTGACAGCAGGTCTTCAGTACTGAAACAGGAGGAAGAAACTCTAGGGACAGCTTGACATCAGAAGGTCTTCAGTACTGAAACAGTAGGAAGAAACTCTAGGGACAGCTTGACAGCAGAAGGTCTTCAGTACTGAAACAGTAGGAAGAAACTCTAGGGACAGCTTGACAGCAGAACGTCTTCAGTACTGAAACAGTAGGAAGAAACTCTAGGGACAGCTTGACAGCAGAAGGTCTTCAGTACTGAAACAGTAGGAAGAAACTCTAGGGACAGCTTGGCAGAAGGTCATCAGTACTGAAACAGGAGGAAGAAACTCTAGGGACAGCTTGACAGCAGAAGGTCTTCAGTACTGAAACAGTAGGAAGAACTCTAGGGACAGCTTGACAGCAGAAGGTCTTCAGTATTGAAACAGGAGGAAGAAACTCTAGGGACAGCCTGACAGCAGAAGGTCTTCAGTACTGAAACAGTAGGAAGAAACTCTAGGGACAGCTTGACAGCAGAAGGTCTTCAGTACTGAAACAGGAGGAAGAAACTCTAGGGACAGCTTGAAAGAAGGTCTTCAGTACTGAAACAGGAGGAAGAAACTCTGGGGACAGATCGACAGCAGAAGGTCTTCAGTACTGAAACAAGAGGAAGAAACTCTAGGGACAGATTGACAGCAGAAGGTCTTCAGTACTGAAACAGTAGGAAGAAACTCTAGGGACAGCTTGACAGCAGAAGGTCTTCAGTACTGAAACAGTAGGAAGAAACTCTAGGGACAGCTTGACATCAGAAGGTCTTCAGTACTGAAACAGTAGGAAGAAACTCTAGGGACAGCTTGACATCAGAAGGTCTTCAGTACTGAAACAGTAGGAAGAAACTCTAGGGACAGCTTGACAGCAGAAGGTCTTCAGTACTGAAACAGTAGGAAGAAACTCTAGGGACAGCTTGACAGCAGAAGGTCTTCAGTACTGAAACAGTAGGAAGAAACTCTAGGGACAGCTTGACATCAGAAGGTCTTCAGTACTGAAACAGTAGGAAGA
Organism: Conus ventricosus; assembly: GCA_018398815.1. Classification (NCBI taxonomy): domain Eukaryota; kingdom Metazoa; phylum Mollusca; class Gastropoda; order Neogastropoda; family Conidae; genus Conus; species Conus ventricosus. The sequence continues at coordinate 93,653,903 of CM031607.1, forward strand.
AACTCTAGGGACAGCTTGACATCAGAAGGTCTTCAGTACTGAAACAGTAGGAAGAAACTCTAGGGACAGCTTGACAGAAGGTCATCAGTACTGAAACAGGAGGAAGAAACTCTAGGGACAGCTTGACAGAAGGTCTTCAGTACTGAAACAGTAGGAAGAAACTCTAGGGACAGCTTGACAGCAGAAGGTCTTCAGAGAAAACCCTCCTCTTTTCGCCCCTGCACTCCTACACAGGGCAAAAAAGTTTTACTGAAGACTTCATGATGATCTATTTGCAAAATCTTCCAGCTGACGAGACTGTTCAATAATAAAATGAATATTTTTCACTGAATCTGTCTGAAAATAGAATGGTGACTATACTTTTTTTTTTTTTTTGTGTGTGTGCATAATTCCTTTCATGAATTGACATGGTTTATACATTTTAGATCTTGGAATCTGATTAGTACAGTAAGTATTCTCATTTCAACATGTTTTCAATCATGTCATGAAAAAAAATGTTACATTCACTGTCAGCTGCACAAAACAACAACAACAACAAAACAAAAAAGGCAAAAAATAGTATCCTGGAAGGGTCTTCTAGTCACAAGGTATGACCTGATAGAAATCTTAGTCTTAGCGTTTAAATTTGTACACACTTTCAATTTTAACTTCATTTCAACCTTTACTTGCGTTTCTTAATTTGACGGTCTCCTCACAGGTTCGGTACAAGGTTTCTTGGTATGGAACGCCATGAAATAATTCCATTAAAGAATGGTCAAAAGCACTCAGTTTATCCACTAAACGGGATACAGCTGGAAACCAAAAAAAGAGCAGTATTGGAAGATTATCTTATTGCTGTTCTCCTTTCGCTATCAAATTTCTCCCGGTTAATGAATGACAAAGAACAGTAAATGTTACTTTGGGTTGCACCTCTTCGGGGAATTATTTTTCTTGCTGACACTTTATTTATACGGTAGGGAAGAGGGAGGAGGGGAGGGGATGGGGGGGGGGGGGGGGGAGGGACGGGGAGGTGAACGAACTCCAGGGTCGGTTGTCACTAGAAGTATATAATAATACACCACAGAATTATTTTTGCTTGCTTGCAAGTTTTCTTGGCATGATCATAGCAAACCTATCATGGTTCTGGTCCACCAGTCTGACTGTTTTGCCAAACGACTGCTATGCTAGCACACTGCCATACGGCCACAAAGTCGTGGCTATGCTAGCACACTGCCATACGGCCACAAAGTCGTGGCTATGCTAGCACACTGCCATACGGCCACAAAGTCGTGGTAATACACCATCTCTTCATGTCACTCGTTTGTTCCCTCATCATGTGGCTTTTTAGCTTACATGGCCTACAAAGCGTTCGTTTAAAAAGAAATAATAAAAAAAATTTTAAAAGCCGAAAAGCCGGCAATTTCTTCGTCTTAAAAAAATATAGTGAACTGGATTCAAGCCTGTCAACAACATAGAATCTCCCAAAGACAAAACGGCGCTCTGCAGGTGAGGTCATCAAAAGAGAGAGAGAGACACAGAGAGAGAGAGACACACAGAGAGAGAAGAGAGAGAGAGAGAGAGAGAGAGAGAGAGGAGAGAGAGGAGAGAGAGAGGAGAGAGAGAGAGAGAGAGACAGACAGACAGACAGACAGGAGAGACAGAGAGAGAGAGACAAACAGACAGAGACAAGCAGACAGACAGAGACAGATAGACGCAGAAAGACAAAAGAGAGAGTGAAGGAAGGGGGAGAGAGAAAGAAGAAGAAGAAGAAGAAGAAGAAGAAGAAGAAGAAAAAGGTGAAGAGATTTAAATCCCAACACACACACACACACACACACACACACACACACACACACACACACAACACACAGCAAAGCATACCATCCTCTCACCCTCTGAAGTGCACCAAATCAAATCACCATGGTATCATTTTCAAGCGAAGGTGTGTGTGTGTGTGTGTGTGTGTGTGTGTGTGTGTGTGTGTGTGTGTGTGTGTGTGTGTGTGTGTGTGTGTGTGTGTGTGCGTGCGTGCGTGCGTGCGTGCGTGCCTGTGTGTGTGTGTGTGTGAGGTGACTCCACTGATTTTTAATCCAGAGAAGGCAAGCATGCAAACAAACAAGAATGGCCTGCAGATGGGGTTTTCAACCCGACCACCAGACGGTCAATACTAGGCGCGGGACAACCGGAATCTGTCGTCAACCATTAGCAAAGGAAACGTAGCATCGATGCGCAGACTGAGACAGGCTGTATTGATCCTTTTTAAAAAAAATGCAGTTCTTCTCTTCACCCAAGTGATGGCCCTAGTCAATGTAATTGATTACTGTGTTGTTAAATGGGGGACGGCGAGGAGAAAATCATGAAAGGACGGGACAAGACCTGAGACATACTTTGAAACGAAAAGTCCAGCTAGCTAACTACCCTACGGCGGAATTTGTTCAGCGAGGTAAGGTAAGGTAAGGTAATGTTGCTTATAGCCCAGCCGACCGCAAAGGGGCCATATCGGGACTGTCTCCACGTTAAAATCAACTCACAAGTCATCGAAAACAAACAACAACAAAAAACACCTTTCACTCATGTCTTTAAAATACACCTTTTAAAAGCGTACCAGAAACTTCGTTAAAATCTTTTCTTCCGTAAAATCTTAGATCCGATGAAAAATGTCAATCTCTTTCAAAAACTCAAAGATCACGTCAGGTGGGTTCAGCGAGCCACTGTTTCTCGCACCCAAAGGACTAACTTATCACGGTACACACTCGTGCTGGACCACATCCAAAATGCATTACCAAGAGATGGAAAATCCCCTTTTTTTTTAAAAATGTGTTTGAGCTCTACGCAAATTAAAGAAAGAAAATAAAAAGACACTCTTCCAGTCTTCCCGCCATTCTGCTTTGCAATCGCAGAATTAAAACGACAATCAAAAAGCTATTCTGTCAGACTAAATGACC
>CM031607.1:93664326-93669326 GCA_018398815.1 Conus ventricosus
TCATAGGGCCATGTCTTCAGCCTGTCACCGTCTCTATTATCATAAGGCCATGTCTTCAGCCTGTCACCGTCTCTATTATCATAGGGCCATGTCTTCAGCCTGACACCGTCTCTATTATCATAGGGCCATGTCTTCAGCCTGACACCGTCTCTATTATCATAGGGCCATGTCTTCAGCCTGAGACTGTCTCTATCCTCACAGGATTTTGTCATCAACCTGTCTTCATCTCTATTATCACAGGGCCATGTCTTCAACTTATCACTGTCTCTATCACCACGTGGCCCTGTCTTCAACCTGTCTCTGTCTCTACCACCACACGGCTGTATCTTCAGCCTGTCTCCGTCTCTACCACCACACGGCCATATCTTCAGCCTGTCTCTGTCTCTACCACCACACGGCCATATCTTCAGCCTGTCTCTGTCTCTACAACCATACGGCCATATCTTCAGTCTGTCTCTGTCTCTACCACCACACGGCCATATCTTCAGCCTGTCACCATCTCTATTACCACAGAGCCATGTCATGAACCTGTTATCAACTCTATCACCACAGAGCCATGTCTTCAGCCGGTTATCAACTCTATCACCACAGAGCCATGTCTTCAGCCGTTTATCAACTCTACCACCACAGAGCCATGTCGTTAGCCGGTTATCAACTCTACCACCACAGAGCCATGTTGTTAGCCGGTTATCAACTCTATCACCACAGAGCCATGTCTTTAGCCTGTCAATGTCTTAATCACCACACAGCACTGTTTTCACTGTGTCACTATATCTGTCTCCACTTTGGCATGTTTTCGCTGTGTCGCTGTCTCTATCACCACTTGGCCTTGTTTTCAGTCCGTTACAGTCTCTAGTTATCAACACATGGTTAAGTGTTTAGCATGTCACAGTCTCTTTTCACCACACGACCATCTTTTCGCTATGTCACTGTCTCTAGCTATCAACACATGGCTAAGTGTTTAGCATGTCACAGTCTCTTTCACCACACGACCATCTTTTCGCTATGTCACTGTCTCTAGCTATCAACACATGGCTAAGTGTTTAGCATGTCACAGTCTCTTTCACCACACGACCATCTTTTCGCTATGTCACTGTCTCTAGCTATCACCTGAAAAAAAAAGAAAAGAAACACAGCAGAACGCTACAATCCACAGAGTAAAGTATTTTTGCGTCAGGCCAATGTTCTATGAATCACTAGAGGGAATATTGTACGTCTAGTGGCAGTATATACGTTCATTTCTCTTCACACAGCGAAGCAGTTTCCACCATGTCCTGTTCAACATCATTAATTTTGAGTGTGAGAAAGTTAACTACAACCCGTCGCATCAGCTTTGAAACGAAATGTGTAAAAACAAAGGCTGCCAAAATTCTGATTTCCGAAAATGAGGCAAACTGCTTAAACAACAAGACCAACATCAACAACAAATCATTAAAATATCAAGTGCCGCAGGATCCAAGTATCGAGGCCATTATTTCTGAAGCTTTACCGCTCAAGTCCGGATGGATGCCATAATCTTTCCCATGTAACTCACAAGTCTTAAAGTAAGAACTTCGCTCATATACCGTGCTGCAGTTAGACTCATTTAAGTGGGCATGTGTCACGGACAAAAATGAAACAACCCAACTCGTGGAGTCGCCAGCCAATTTGTTCGGACATAAGCTCCAACTCAAACATTCTAGGCGCCAGATAGACGGGCCCACGGGTCGCATCCAGCCAATTTAGCACAGCGGGGAGGACACCAGACAGTCTGAGTGGCTGGACCGACAGGTCTCGGTAGGTTTGGTCAGACGTCGTGGCGCCTACTCAGGCTCATCTAGCCAATTTATGGAACCAGCGCCATTGTTGGTCGGACGTTGCAGGTTAAAGCAGGAAAGGGAGAGGGAAAAAAGGTAGTGTGTGGTGGGGGTGAAATCTAACTAATCAATTAAATGACCAATTGACCACCACAGAGAGTAAGGTGTGTAGGCGTGACTGTCATGATTTGAATATCCAATGGAATTAGAGGGAGATAACTTCGGGTATCAGGGGTAAAAATACTGACCAATGGTACTCGCCCTTTTTGGACAGATCGGAACAGAATAAGAGGATGTGAGAGTGGGGGAGAACGGGAGAGAACGAGGGGGAGAACGAACAGAGAGACAGAGAGAGAGAGGTCTGAGTGTAATCTCTGAGGAGAGAAAAGCAGAGAGATGAGGGGAGGAGAGAAGAGAACCAAGTGAGAGATTAGCATGAGATAGTCTGCAGAGGAAGGACTGAGGAGAGATGTGGAGAGAGAGGGGCTGCTAACTAATGAGGAGGAAAAGAAAGAAAAGAAAAAAAAGAAAAGAAAAGCAACCATGTCCATTTGATAAGAGCAGACTAGAAGAGAGAGAGAGAGAGTGCAATGCGTTAATGCAGGAAGAAAGAAAGGGGAGAAACAGATCGATGTTGATAGTCACTGTTCTATCTTCACTGGGGTTCGACCTCATACTTGGCCAGCGCCACTTTCAAACGACAGACCAACGCCAGTGCCAACAGTCTAACCTGACCAGGCGCAGCAGACCAAGACCAGTGCCAGCAGTTGTGTCGTGCTTGTGACAGTGACAGTGAAAAGAAAGGAAAAAAAAAAAAAAGAAAAGACAGTGATTCGTGAATAGTTAAGATCACCTGGCCAGGTAAGTAGAAATCTATTTATACCCGGGTTAGTTAATGATGTTTTAGACAAATGATTTTGTGAAGTTCAGGAAAGAGAGAATGTTTTATTTTGTTTGATTCCATATGCATTGATGGTTCGTTCTATGAACATGTGTAGTAAAGTTATAGACTTTACTAGTGGTTTGATGTGACGAATGCATGATATATGAATGAGATCGTAAGCAAGCTGTGAGTGTGTTTGGGCGGTGCGCTAGTCCTTCCTCCATCGACATCACCCGAGGTTGACAGCATGTCCCTCTACGTCCATCCTATCAGCAGTTCTACTTTCCACCCGATGTTCAAATCGGCAGGAATTCACATCTTGTAAACCGTCCGTCCACAACATGTCTCACCCACCTATTATTCCCTATGACCGTTAATAACAGGACACTGCCTGTATTCCCTATGACCGTTCATACAGAACACTATCTGCACGTCGTGGTTGGCAGTGACTGTTGACCATGGTGCGGTTATCGGAACAGGTATAAACAGGTGGGTCTCCCCTCACACACACACACACACACACACATGGGCCAGCCAGCAGGACGGACTGCGGTCAATGATTGATCAGAGAGACACGCGGAGACGACCAACACGTTATCAGCGAGTCGTGTCCTCCTCGCCTCCTCCTCCCCACACAGTACAGTGCCTGCGTTTGACAGGCGCCACGCCAAACAAGGACAGGTCAAGCGCTCTTCGGCCATGTTGTGGCCATCGGGTGTTAGTGGGGAAGAGAAAGCCACGTCAGGAAAGTGGGGGTGAAGGGGTGGTAGGGGTGAGGGAAAGGGAGGTACGAGGAGGGGGGGGGAGGGAGGGGAAGGGGAGATGGATCTCTAATACTACAATGACACCACTGGAAGAAAATGTTCAAACACGTAGCAAAAAATCCTGATTACTTGTAGAGCGTCCGGAGGTTGACCGCCACTGCTGTTTTCTTCTGACAATTAGGACAGTCTGTGGAACACAGAAAATCTGGACAGTCTGTGGAACACAGAAAATTTAACGTCTGACTGCCAAATCTCTTCTGACGATTAGGACAGTCTTTGGAACACAGAAAATTTAACGTCTGACTGCCAACTCTCTTCTGACGATTAGGACAGTCTTTGGAACACAGAAAATTTAACGTCTGACTGCCAACTCTCTTCTGACAATTAGGACAGTCTTTGGAACACAGAAAATTTAACGTCTGACTGCCAACTCTCTTCTGACGATTAGGACAGTCTTTGGAACACAGGAAATTTAACGTCTGACTGCCAACTCTCTTCTGACGATTAGGACAGTCTTTGGAAAACAGGAAATTTAACGTCTGACTGCCAAATCTCTTCTGACAATTAGGACAGTCTTTGGAACACAGAACATTTAATGTCTGACTGCCAAATCTCTTATGGCAATTAGGACAGTCTGTGGAACACAGAAAATTTAACGTATGACTGCCAAATCTCTTCTGACAATTAGGACAGTCTTTGGAACACAGAAAATTTAACATATGACTGCCAAATCTCTTCTGACAATTATGACAGTCTGTGGAAGACAGAAAATTTAACGTATGACTGCCAAATCTCTTCTGACAATTAGGACAGTCTGTGGAACACAGAAAATCTGGACAGTCTTTGGAACACAGAAAATTTAACGTCTGACTGCCAACTCTCTTCTGACGATTAGGACAGTCTTTGGAACAAACAAAATTTAACGAATGACTGCCAACTCTCTTCTGACAATTAGGACAGTCTTTGGAACACAGAAAATTTAACGTCTCACTGCCAACTATTTTTTGACAATTAGGACAGTCTTTGGAACACAGAAAATTCAACTTCTGACTGCCAGCTCTCTTTTGACGATTAAGACAGTCTTTGGAACACTGAAAATTTAACTCTTTCAACTCTGTTCTCTTCTGACGTTTCAGACAGTCTTTGAAACATTCAGCTTTAACACCCACACTCGCTAAAGGAAATACATGACTTAGACACTTAGATGGATTGCTCTTCAGTGAGAGAGAAAGAGAGAAGAGAGAGAGAGAGAGAGAGAGAGAGAGAGAGAGAGAGAGAGAGAGAGAGAGAAGAGAGAGAGAGAGAGAGAGAGGTGGGGGAGGAAAGTGGAAGGTTAAGGCTATGCGATACTTCACTGATACCACCAGAACGACAACACGCTATGACGAGCCAGCGGTATTCGACCTCGCAACACCCGACTGCTCTCCTCCCAACAAGCCAATCCCCAAACAGACACGGAAGTACCGAGTCCACCACCTCTGATTCGTCGGTTGGATATAACACGCCAGCCCCCAACGATGGACATACACAGTCACCACTGCGATCGTGTCCCCACAA
>CM031607.1:93674326-93679326 GCA_018398815.1 Conus ventricosus
GACTGGACCACAATGACCATGCCAGATCTCCTCACGACAGCTACCAACAGAAGAGCCTGGAGAGAAACGGCGGCTGCCTCATCACGTCCCCCCCCCCCCCCCCCCCCCCCCCCCCACCCCCCACGACCCCAACGACCCCAACGGTCAGGGGAATGACTGACTGACTGACCGACTGCTTGGCGGTGATGTTTCTGTGTCATGGTCTTTTCGTCATAAAAAAAGAAAAGAAATCACATTCATGTCATCGTTTCACCGTGGGAGCAAAAGTTACCTCCCTTGATTATAACGCATTCACCGTTAACATCTCCCCATATGATGATAATCTTGCATTATCCCGATTTTGTTAATAATAATAATAACAATAATAGTGGGGAACATCTGAACTGGGTTGAGTTCTTTCTTTTTTTTTTTTTTTTCAAATTTCTCGTCTGTCTTACCCCTCTCTCTCTCTCTCTCTCTCTCTCTTGAACATACCAAAACCTCTCTTCAAGCATCGCGCGCATGTCTTTCACGCATGTTTCATTCTACAAGTGCTAGGAGGCAGAAGGAGAGGAACAGAGAGAAAGAGATGGGAGGACAACATCAGTGCATGGACTGGCCTCACACTCAGCAAGTGCCAAAGAGACTCTGAGAACCGGGAGGAGTGGAGGAAGCTGGTTGCGAAGTCTCCTGGGGCGCCCCAACAGTTTTCAAGACTCCGGAATAAGTGATAGGTGACAGGTGATCAGTACAGTCAAAAGCCTGAAATCATTTCCTCTTTAGTTTCTGACTTGGTCTGACTTAGTCTTCCCCCTTTCCTCCCTCCCCCCCCCCCCCCCCCCCCCCCCCCCTTCCTCCATTATTGTTCTCGCTGTTTTCGTTGGTGCTCCCCTTTCGACCTTTCTTCGGAATCAACGTCAGTGTTTCGTAACTCCTCGTTCAGTCATGCGAGGACCGATCAGGCCAGAAGGTAAGGGCAGGCGGCTGTCACGCACGCACTAACTACGTCACGGTCTGAAACAGGGGCGGAATGCCAAGCTGCCTGACCTGGTGGGTATTACATATACGTACACTCTGGCCTGCGCTGAACTCTCACGTCAGGACACGTCAGCTGGCGGATTCCAGTCGCTCGATCTGATTCAATGCCTGTGAATCTAAGCAGTGAGGTGTTGGTGCGTCCGTTTCTCTGTCTGTCTTTCACTTATTCATTTATTCATTAATGTACTTATTTATCTATTCATTTACTTATTTATTGATTGATTCATTCATTTGTTTATTTACTTATTCATTTTCATTCATGTGTTCATTTCTTTATGCATTGATTTATTCATTTATTTTGAAGCAGTCTGCTTTCTCATTTCTGAGTTCCTTCCTTCCTCTCATCACCGCCATCTTCCCTCCTGGAAATGAATGGAACAGTCCAAGACAGGCTCCAGTATGGCATTCCGTGGTCCGCTGGGACACACGCTACACGGTTTGACAAGGGGAAGATATTTTGTTCAAAAATCCAGCAGACACGCTTTCTCCATGCTTCGTTGTAAATTCGTCGCCACAATGTGACGATTTGGGGGTCTGCCCACCTAGTTGTCCGTCGACCCCCTCCATCCCTACCCCCTCTACCATTCATCTCTCGCTCGTTGATGGCATCTGGCTTGCAGACTAAACTTTTTTTTTCTTATTTGGGAGACTCTAGCTTTTAGAATACAGTACTCATCAAAATGAAAGATCGATTTTTCTGTGAAACTGCTGCGAGCGATATTAAGCAATATTGCATGATTTGTAGGGTTAAAGACCTGAAGGAATGCCGTTTCTTTATGTTCAGTCATCGGTGTGTTGTAATACACGCCAGCTTGTGTGTCTATTTGGGCTTTGGCAGACTATCCAGGATGTTTTCTAAATAAACAGACCAGCTCCGGGGGAAAAAAAAATCAGGGGAAGGTAACGTCTGCCTTTCCATTGCAAAATAACGAGTTACCTTTTCTCAACTTGTGGGTCAAGCAAACAGATCTACACAGTCAAAAATTGGATTTGAAGCGCACAGCAGAATTACGATCGAGATCTTGATTGTCTGCATGACAAGCGCATCGTTTCACAGCGGTGTTGTGGCATTTTCTCTCTCTGATGGAATTGGTAAGCTGACTGATGGGACAAAAAACTGCTTTGGCCGTACCCACCAACACCATCTGTCCTAGGAAAAACGGTGTGGTCTCCCTCACTGAACGCGAGCGCTAACATAGACTGTCACCCTTGTGGTTTTCCGGACATCGTCTATTCAGTGTTATGTTTGACGGAGTGAAGACAAATGCAGGCTGAAGACGTGGTGGACGAAAGACACAGGAGACACTGTAGATAAAAAGAAAGAAAAATGACGAACAGAAGACACAGTGGACAGAAAACATGGCGAACGGAAGACAGTGCAGACGAAAAGCAAATCAAAAACAAAACAAAATTTTTTAAAAAGTAGACAGAGGACAGATGACATGGCAGACGTTAAGTCATGGCCAACACATGACATACCGGCTACAAGGCATGACAGACATGGCGGATAGATGACATGGCGGACGTCAAGTCATGGCCAACACATGACATACCGGCTAAATTGCATGACAGACATGGTGGACAGATGACATGGCGGACATGACATGCAAGACACAACATACTGATGCCATGGCGGACAAAAACAATTTTAAAAAAACCCAGAATGGACAGAAGACAGTGGACAGAAGGCGGGGGGATGGGGGGGGATATGGCAGAAGAAAACATGACTGGTAGAAGACATGATGGAAACAAGACATTGAGAACAGAAGACATAGTGCACAAAAGACATGGCCCACAAAAAGACACGGCTTCTACAAGACCAGGCCCACTAAAGACATGGCCCACAAAAAGACACGGCTTCTACAAGACCTGGCCCACTAAAGACATGGCGCACAAAAAGACACGGCTTCTACAAGACCTGGCCCACTAAAAACATGGCCCACAAAAAGACACGGCTTCTACAAGACATGGCCCACTAAAGACATGGCCCACAAAACGACACGGCTTCTACAAGACCTGGACAACTAAAGACATGGCCCACAAAAAGACACGGCTTATACAAGACATGGCCCACTAAAGACATGGCCCACAAAAAGACACGGCTTATACAAGACCAGGCCCACTAAAGACATGGCCCACAAAAAGACACGGCTTATACAAGACCAGGCCCACTAAAGACATGGCCCACAAAAAGACACGGCTTATACAAGACCAGGCCCACTAAAGACATGGCCCACAAAAAGACACGGCTTCTACAAGACCAGGCCCACTAAAGACATGGCCCACAAAAAGACACGGCTTCTACAAGACCAGGCCCACTAAAGACATGGCCCACAAAAAGACACGGCTTCTACAAGACCAGGCCCACTAAAGACATGGCCCACAAAAAGACACGGCTTCTACAAGACCTGGCCCACTAAAGACATGGCCCACAAAAAGACACGGCTTCTACAAGACCAGGCCCACTAAAGACATGGCCCACAAAAAGACACGGCTTCTACAAGACCTGGCCCACTAAAGACATGGCCCCAAAAAAGACACGGCTTCTACAAGACCTGGCCCACTAAAGACATGGCCCACAAAAAGACACGGCTTCTACAAGACCTGGCCCACTAAAGACATGGCCCACAAAAAGACACGGCTTCTACAAGACCTGGCCCACTAAAGACATGGCCCACAAAAAGACACGGCTTCTACAAGACCTGGCCCACTAAAGACATGGCCCACAAAAAGACACGGCTTCTACAAGACCTGGCCCACTAAAGACATGGCGCACAAAAAGACACGGCTTCTACAAGACCTGGCCCACTAAAGACATGGCACACAGAAGACGTGAATGACAGAAGGTCATGTTGCTAATAGGCCAGCCGACCGCACCAGGACTGTCACCACATTGAAGTCAACTCACTGGTCATCAAAACAACAACAACAACAAAACAAAACAAACAAACAAAAAACACCCTTCACACATCTCTTAAAATACACCTTCTAAAAACGTACCAGAAACCTCGTCCAAAATCTTTCTTCCGTAAAATCTTAGATCAGATGAAAAATGTTCATCTCTTTCAGAAATTCAAAGATCACGTCAGGTGGGACACCTCTGAACAAGGTTTTCATGGAATCTGCTGTAAAGTGTTTATGTCTCACATCGTGAATGGAACATGACATGGAATGCACCACGGAGCCTCTTCACCTTCTAAAAGATAAGAATGGGTGTAAAACGAGTGGCCTGTGCGCAAACGGCACAAGAATGACAGAAGGTATAGTGCACAGAAGCCACGGTACAAACGAAGATAAGGCGCACAGATGACAACACCGACAGATGACACCATACACAGAAGACCCCCAGCACACAGATGAAACAGCACACAGAAGGTATGGCACACAGAAGACATGTCACTCTGAAGACACACCAAAAAAAACACATGTCAGACAAATGACAAGGCGCACAAAAAGGTCTTGGAGCGCACAAGAAGTGACAGCTAACATGGTGCACAAATACACGGTGCACACAAGACACAGCACGGGACCCTTTGAAGACTTGGTGCATAGAGAACATGGCACACAGAGGACGTGATGAAGAGATGCTATTACTAACAGATGACCCTGACCCTTCGCTTTTTCTACCCCCTTCCAATTTTCCTTCGCCCCCCCCGCCCCCCCCCCTCCCCCCTCCTCTCTCTCTCTCTCTCTCTCTCTCTCTCTCTCTCCTCTCTCTCTCTCTCTCTCTCTCTCTCTCAGGACGTCAGCGAAGTTTGTCAATACGCCAGACATTTATCACATACGAAGGACCCACAGAAAGCGTTTCTTACCAGCCCACCCACCCATATCCTCTCCCCACCCATTTTTGTCATTTTCCAGCTCATTTTCCCCTCCCTCTGTCTGTCTGTCTGTCTGTCTGTCTGTCTCTCCCCCACTCCCCCACTAAGAGACCGTTTTCATGTTAGACTTCTCCTTTTCTCTGCATATTTCGTATCAGATTT
>CM031607.1:93689326-93707514 GCA_018398815.1 Conus ventricosus
AAAGAGCATTGCTTTTCTAGAGGTGGGGAAAAAGAAAAAAGTGAACCGACTGCTTTGGAAATGGACGACTATCTTAAAGGTTTGTTGGTTCAAGGAAATGAAAACGTTGAAAATATTGTGACAAGATATAGCCGGTTTCATACATGTTTGACTATCGATGAGATGGTTCCTTATCTAAAAAAATGGCGCGCATTGTTGAAAGTCGGCCAAAGCAAAACAATCCATCACGCGTTAATTGTTGGGCGCTGGCTTGAAACGCTCAAGTCATGTTTAAAAAAACAAAAACGCTTCAACATGGCGTTCATTTCTCAAGACGCAGGTGAACAGGGCCCTGATTCGTTTTGCTAGAAAACTTTATTCAACTTTCTGTGTGTTTTTATAACTACCCTAAATTTCACAAGCTAGGAATCAGTATAAATAAACTGTGTAGCAAACGCCAAACCATTATTAGACTTATGCAACTGAATAGCGATTTTCGGGGGTTCTGGCAAAACTAGACCTTAGTACATCTCCCCAGTATGGAGAGGAGTAGTGTGAAAGCCAGCACTTCTCCATATAAAATGCCCCAAAATATACAATGAGGATTTTACTAACTACTGGCGATTAGAGCCGCCATAAAAGCTCGGCTACAGCAGTAACTGCTGTAACTCTGCCAAAGCCAGTTGCAAGCCTGGTTGACAAAAGAGGAGCACAGCAAACTAGGCCAAGTGATCATATATGACGCTTGACCTGCAAAGCGCGGGCAGTCTGCCCCCAAATGACGTCAGCACGGAGCACCTGCCAAACTAGGTCAAGCGATCATATTGATCACTTGCCCTGCAAAGCGCGGCAGTACCTGCAAAGCTCAGCGGCAAACTAGGCCAAACGACCCTATGTGATCACTTGGCCTAGTTGATTGAGGTGCGCGTGGGACACAACCTGTTTAGTCACAAAGCAAGAAGGGGCCCTAGTAGTTCCACTTCTTGTTTGTTTGTTCTACCCCACGCATGCACACCCCCACCCCACGCATGCACTCAAGTCACTTTAGTTCTTACTCAAGTCATCCTCAAGTCATCCTCAAGTCATCCTCAAGTCTCCTCAAGTCATCCAAGTTTTTACTCAAGTCGTCCTCAAGTTACCCTCAAGTCACTTTTTTAAGTTCTTAACTGAAGTTCGTCCTCAATCATCCTCAATTCTTACTCAAGTAAACCTAAGATCATAACTAAGTCATCCTTTAAGTACAACTAAGTTCTTATTCAAGTTTTTCTTATAATTATCAAAAAACAATACAATCTATGTTTTGTCTTAAATAGTAGATGTTAATATAGTCACACACGCCTCAAAAAACGCGTCATCGTTGAGGAGTTTTGCCCCAGCGACCTTAGGCGAGATCGGTTAGCATAGATCTTAATGAAGTTCTTAATCCTAAGCAACCGCATTGATTCAATTCTGGTCTATGGAAATGTCTTTTATAGACTCCTTTATAGACTCCATGTCTAATCCCTCATGATCTATTTTTATCAAAAAAACAAAAAATTAAGTTTTTAAATATTATTACATTTCAAATGGATCAAAACGATCTTTTTGTTGGCGGTTTTGGCATGTTTTTGTCTTCGTATTTAGTGGTTCAGGTTGTTTTGACTGCTTTTGTTTTTGGGTTTCCATTGTTTATATATTTTATAACAGTAATAACCCCCCCCAGCGCAGCAAGGGCGCCAAAAATGGGAACAGTTTTAAGTTCAATATTTTCCTGAAGACTTTGGTGCTGTAGGCCTTGAATGCATGGAGTTTTTTTTAGCTGGCATTGAATCAACTTGTTCTGGCGTTGGCGGTGTTTATGTTTTCATTATTTAGTTATATTCTGTGATTGTAAACCTTTTTTTTTTTCTGTTCCACTCTGCTAATTTTTTTCCTGCTTTAACACGCCAGGATGAGGATGCTTTTCACTGGTCTCCGCCTGATTCGTGTTTTCTGATTCTGCTGATTTTTTTGGTTTGGTTACTTTTTCCACCCGATTCAGTGGGTTTTCTGATTCTGCTGATTTTCTGGCTCGGTCATTTTGAAGGAAATAAAATCTATATGATTAAAAGTAATTAATCCCATGATTAATGGCGATAACAATGTTCCAAATCTGTAAAATAGATCACAGCTTAGAGACTAAAAGACTTTTTTTTAAAAAATGGATCCTGCGTTAAATCATACATAAAGTCTTGTTCAGAATCAATGGGAGCAAATTTTCTAACTAGTTTAGGTACAAACTAAGAACGTTTGCCCGAACTTTTTACCATTTAGACCCCAGCTGCGCTTCATACCGTTGTGATACTTTATAATGTCTTGCGGCGACATCTGTTGAATCTGTTCATGCTGAAAATTTAGTTCCCAGGAACTGTTTTGTTTTTCCACATGCTGCCCCTTTTTGGGCATAATTGCTTGGTCATAACTTCTTCATTTGTAAGTCCAGAAAGGGTTTAGGCCGCTCTGTAGCTCTAGCAGATCATCGGTGTTCATGTTTTTTATTTTTATAATTTTTTATTTTAAAATGAGCACCGAAAAACTGTCGCCAACCTTGTATTCCATTGCTCTTTTTGGGGGCCCAAGTGTAGGATACACGATGCTTGGTAAAAGCCTGTTAAAAATTAAACCGGCAGATCTTGGCAAGCTAGACTTTGAGGATTTAGCAAAACTGATTTCTATTATTGGGAGCTTGTTCGCTACGAAAGATTTTCTAGTTAACAAGATATAATTCCAGAGAATATAAATATGTAAAAAGAAAAAACATTTATAAAAAATGGCTTCACTCGTAATGATGATAGGTGGCGCAGTGGTGAATGCGCTTGCTTTTAGCGGAAGTAATTACGCATTTAGTAAACTGCGGGATGACGGCGAGAGAAAAGACATAAAAAAGCTATGGAGCAACTAGCAGCTGCACAAGACACCTATGAAAAACAGAGAATTGGACAGTTAGATTTTTATTAACGATACCCCGAAAAAACAGGGACATGCAGCTTACACATTTAAAGATGTTGATCAAGCGATAAAAAGAATATTATCTAGTAACAGGGGAAAACCCAAATTTAGACATTGCCCCACCAAAATTCAGCGACTTTTATCATCCATCAGAAAACAAAAGATGCAAGAAATCGGGTTTATTGTCTTTGGCATGACCATCGTGTATTTTGTTGCGCATAATTTGGCTGAATAAAAATGAACAAAATCTATTATTCGCCAAAAGGATATTGGAAGGGAATAACAGCAATCAAAAAGCTAAACCAAGAGCTGGAGTCAGCGAACAAACAGCAAAGGAATGGTTATCTAAACAAGCGATTTGGCAATTTATGTACTGCACCCAGACGAATACAGAGACCACCTTTGTGAATTCAAACCGAACGACACCCCTCAAATGGATCTTCTATATTAACCCATGATACATTAGACGAAAAAGATTTAAGTACGCACTCCAGTCTTGACATAGTTCAAGATTACAAAGATGCGGAAACCCTTAACACAAAAAAGTGCTTCTGCTGTTGCCCGTTGCCCTACAACTGATATACCAACGAGGCCCGCTAACTTATCCTCGCATGATTCAAGTCGATGATGGAAAAAAAATTAAAGGCCGAGTGAATCAATTATTGTTAAAACATAGAGAAACCTTTAAAAAGAGGCATTCCAGATTTTCACAGATCACAGGCTTTAGTTGAAAACTTTAACAAACAGTTAGCTGAAAGACTTTTCTCCTACCAGTATCACAGAGAGCTTATTGACAATTCTCGCAACACGAATGGGTAGAAACACCCCTCAGTTTTGCGCGCAATGAATAATGAAGAATTTTAAAGGCTAAAACCATAAAAGCAATCAAAAGAAAAACAATAAATGTTGCTAAAGATTTCCAGTAAAACCCAGCAAACTATTACCATTTGGACTGAAAGTAAGGTACCTTTATTTGCCGGGGGAAGCGGAAGGGGACACTCGCATCAGGCAACAGATCCAGTTTGGAGCGTTGATCCATATAAATAAAAAGAATTGTAAAAAGAACCCCGCCGTGTATTATTTATGAGAAACTGCACAACGAAACAACCAGCTCCTCAAAGATTTTTTGTGAAGGGGGAACTGCAGATAATCCCACCAGACACAATTCCCGTTTTAATTAATTTAATGTTCTCCTAAGTCCAATTGCATATGAAAACTCTGGATTAACAAACACACGTTTGTGTTTGGGTTTTATCTAATGATTCTTTGTTAAACAGTTGTGTTTGATCTCATGTAGATTAGATCGTAGTTTTACGTTGTCATGATGAAAAGTCTTATTGTCCCAAAAAATGCCTCTTTAGTTGTCATTTGATATTCGACTGCACAACATGCGAGATATTCCCTTTGCTTTCTTAATGATTTTCTCCTGGCTCGAAATACTGTACATTTTGTATCTTAAACCAACAAACTCCTTAATCACCTTTCCAGATAATTCATCTTTCATCTTTCCTAAAACCTTCTTGTTAGTAATTGAATGCAAAGGCGAATCTTTAGGATAATCGGATGTGTCGTACCATCCCGCATGCCCTTTAGCTACTTCTATTTCCATGTCTTTATAGATGTCTTCAGTAGGGATATCTATAACAAAACTGTCTGTATCTGTGTAAAGTACTCTGGACTCTGGATACAAGGGTTTAAAGTAGTCATAAAGAAATTCTAACATCAAAAGCTTTGATAATTCTAAAACAGTAAACCCGATAAAAACGGGCTTATCCAATTTGACTTTCTTTTTTTTTCATCATTATGCCAAAAAGCTGGTCATGAAATCTTCTGAAGTCCTGATAATTAGGTTTAGAAGTCAGCTTAATTGCTTCGTTCTCTCTGGTGACCAATCTGACATCTTTGCGCTTGTGCGGATTCTCCATAGTCTTTCCGAAACAGCTGTTGTTCATCAACTTGAAAAAATCTTTTTCTGAAGCATCTGTGGATTTGGTTCTGAGATCAGTGTTCTTCATGATGTATGGTTTCATGAACTGTTCTTGATCAAAAGCAATTATACGATGAACTGCTGTCAACTTCAAACCATGTCTTAAATAAAATTGCAGAAGTCTGTAATGGCAGACATAATTTTTTTTGCCTCGAAGATTAGGCACAAGTTTAGGCGGTTCTGTTTTTTGCCATCTTTAGGCTTTCTGCAGCTAATGGATAGTCATTATGCAGGTCATGGAGTTCATGAGGATATTCTAAGTCAACTTCTAGAATGTATCCACGCTGTTGACCCGGCGCCAAACTGCCCAACCACTTTAATGCCTTTTGAATATTATTCGTACCACCGCTTGTGTGCATTTTAAAGTTACGTAATGGAAGTGATTGCGCCATTGCCCATCCATACAGATAGTTTGCATCTAAATACATGAGATAGTTAGACCTTTTACTTGGATCATAGTCGTCCAAGTATTTGTTGTTTGCTTTACAGAATGGTGCGACCCCACACTAATTCCTCCGCGCAATCCGTTTTCAATCACTGAATCATTGGTAGGTCAGACAATAAATCAATCTGTACTCCAGTAAACTTTAAGAAAGCGTCTCCCAACTCATCCCGGGCGCAGAAATGTAATGCGCGGGATCCAGGCTATAATGTTTCATACAGGTCTTCCTATAATTTTCAAAGACGTCCGCCAACAAACATACATCGGCCATCAAGTATGCATCATGATAGTCTCCCATCGTTTTACAATCTAACTTCTGCCACGCATCTTGAGCATGCTGGTAATCAGAATCACTAATGCCCTTTCCTCTAAGACTAGAAAAGAACGCTTCTTTAGGTGGAAGTGTATCTTCGTCAAACCTTTGCCAACTGTTCATGTACTCATAAGGATAAACGCCCTTTCTAACAAGAGTTGGGTCAAAATATTCTTCCGTTATTGGGCAGGATTTTAAGGACATAGCTAGTGACTCTAATGAACCCATCATGTGCTGCATAGAGTCATAAAAAGACATGTTATTTAAACAAAACACATGTACTTTTCTGATGACTGCGCAATGCATGTTACCTTGAAAGCATTGTTTACTGCTTGCATTATAAGATGAGAGTCATAACCTCGCAAGTTGTGAAAGAATACAGGCAGCTTCCATGTCTTTGGTTCAAACTTTAGTTGAAGATTGCATTTACTGTGCGCTGCTCCTCTGAACTTCCCACTAATGTGATCATGGTCTTTTACCCGCTGGCCACCAAGGCCACCTGTCGGATTCGCTGCGTCTGATGAGAGGTCTAAACCGCAAATCCAACAGTGAGTGGCTGAGTAATACTGTTCTTGGTCTTCAGGCGCCTTTATGATTTCAGAAAAATTCAGATTATTAGAACAGTCTTTAAACCACTTGCTGCATGCGTGAAAAATCTTCTAGCCGCATTTGCCTCTGTTAATTCTGGCTTGAATGAGCGCCATCCGACCTGAAATAATAAAGGGCAAATGAACAAATCTGATGTTACTCACAAAGGCTTTTTTGGGGAATTTCGTGGGGTTGGCCCTCAAAAGGGGAAACAATGATGATTCGAAGTCTCGAAAACAACATTGAAATTTTTTGCATCCGTTTCCATTTCTTAAAACAATTTTCTGTTTTCTGGGGCAAATTATTCTGTTTTACAGTCAATGGGCCGATACAATGTTTTTATGTTCCTTGCGTTTGCACAGATGGAATTCTGTTAAACATTTTCTACAAATTCTTGCTTAAGTCCTTGCTTTGAAGTTGCCGCAAAAATCTACTCATTTTTCGTATAAATTGAAATGGGGGGAAGCCCTGCGGGTGAAAACATCATAAAAACCCCAATGTTTTTTTGGGGCTCCCAATCTTTGGGACTGTTTTGGACACTTTAATGGGCTGTAATTTTTTTTCCTCATCCCCATTGTAGATTTTAAATTTTTAGGGTTTGTTTGCTTCAACGATCAAGGAATCCGCCTAACAAAAAGGGCTTTTCCACAAAAATTAAGATCATTGATGTAAGGGGATAATAACACTCTCTCTCTTTTTGGGGGCGTGACACCCTTGCAAAAAACACCACAAAAACTTTTGGTTGCTGTATTCTTTATTTTTAAACGCTCTTTTTGCAACAAATGCTGGAGGCAGGGGAAATGTAAGCCTGCCAAAAATCGGCGCATACCTAACGTTTTAATTTTTCTCTAGACTTCGCCCTCTGATAAACCAGAGCCCTCATTATGGTTTCCCTTTTCGGGGGCCACATCAAACGGGGTAACATTCGTCTCCCCAACCCGGGGTTTTAAAAGTCATTATGAGAAAGAATAGTCTTTTTTTTAGTCGAGACCCAGACTTCAAATTTTTTCCCTTCATTTTTTGTTACATATCGATTAAAACGCTAACATTACTTTAACGGTGGGTTTTTTTTTTTTACCCCCGAACTTGAGAAATCATGAGCAACACTTCCCACGTTTGCTGGATTAATGACTTCTAACAATATCATTCATCCCTTTTGAAACCGCATTGCTTCAAAAAATTCTCGGACCTTCATATATTTTTTCCATGCGGGTTTCTTTTCTAACTCAAAATTTTTTATTTAAATCAAAAAAAAAAATTTAATCAATATCGATGGCTTTTTGTGTTTAGACTCAAAAAACAAAGTATAAAAAACCCTTTGGCATTGTTAATGTAGCTTTTAGAGCAGAGTTTAATTCTCGTTTACTTTTTTTAAACATTCCTTTTTTATCTATGGGTGTCTGGCTTTGAAAAAATTTGTCCTTCCTTTTTTTGAAACCAAACTTTTGTCTTTTTATCATTAAAATCCCTGTAAACGGCTAAATTCTTCACCGTGATTTTTGATCACTATGCTTTATTTTTTAAAATTTTAAGGAAAAGTTTAGCTGTTATTTATTAAACCATAGCTGTGTGCTTTGGAGTTAGTTTTTTTTTTTTGCTAGCAGCACCTACAGCTAATAAACCAGGCCAGACTAAAGAAAAACCGCCTAAGTAAACTGGGGGTCGCCTATCCTGTTGCAAAAGAGCCCCCAACACTCTTTTCCTGCTGAGCGGCCTTAATCGATGCTCCATATTAACAAAGTAACACATTAAAGGCAGCAGAATACCTTCTTTGGCTTGCTGTATTTAAAGGGTCCTGCTCTGTTTTTGTTGCATTTTGTAATGTTTTTTAAATCTGAAGGTTTTTTTACTTCAGGGGTTTCTATAGCAGCAGAATTCCTACTATCTCTTTTCGGGTATCTTGGAAAATTTATAAATGGGCATGTTTTTTTAAAAATAAAAAAAAATTTAGTATACTGCACTTTTAAATTCGTTATCTTCAATTCAGCTGGCATCATAAAAAAAACAAATCACTTAAGTTTTTGTGGGCCTCTTTTTTTATCAATTGAATGTTTTATTTTTTAAATCCTCTCCCCACTTCTATAAAACTGATTATCCCTGTCGCCTTAGGTCAACCCAAACCGTATTTTTTGTTAAAAAATGAAAAAGCCTAACGCGTAAGAGAAATCTTTGACAAAAGGGAAAAAGGGTTGGATTTCTACCCTCCCGCCCCCAAACATTTTCTTTTTCATAAAAAAATGAGAAAGGGGTTTAAGCCCGCTAGCGTAGATTTGGTAGGACTCCCCCAAATTTGTACATGCATTTTCGTTTTTTTAGGATTAACAAAATTTTATTTGCTTTTGAAGGGTTTCCATTTTCACACGCAAAAAAAACCCTTTAAACGACTGTGCTGTGGTTTAAAACAAAAATTTCCCATATATGTCTCCCCCTGTTTTTAGGATATGTTTGAATGATGAGCCCTCTTCGAATATATTCTAACTTGACTTATATTTTGCTCAATCACCTTCAAAATTTATCGTTGCAAACAACGTCAAACTCTAACGAGATGTCAAAAATGCTGTATTTTGCTTCGTGTCTGATGTTTATAACACGTTTTGTATTCATTAAAAGTTAGTTCATATTTTAAATCTTTTTTTAACGCTCCTTGAAAGTAGGGCATGCGCTTTTAACAACTCAAAATCAAGGTAGGGAAAAGCGTTTAACCAACCATAACTTACAGCTAAAGCCTTTTCTGCTTTTAGCACTCAGGGACTTCGCGTCTATTCTAAGTTTTAGTGCTTTTTCATTTTCGTTTCCCTTAAAAATGCAAGATCCCCCTTTCTTCGCGGTTACCATAGATCAAATAGGTTAAAAAATTCTGCTTTTGTAAAGAAAATCTTCTTTCCCCCAAGTTTTAAAAATTTTTTTAAACGTTTGCCCCCCCCAGATTCGGACAACTGTCCTTTGGGGTCTTTTTCTGATTTGATTCTTTTTTTGAAAGAAAGCCCGCAGAGCCGGGGCAAAAACACATAAACCGCTCCAGGCCGGGAAATCTAACATAAAATTTAAACCCATCAATAGAAATGGATTAGGGAAACGTAATATTCCGTTTTTCCCCTCAGGGCCCCGGGGGCTCTTTCAGTTTTCTATACGGTCGAAATCGAGCCATATTTTTTGTGACATTTTTATAAAACAAAATAAAAAGTTAATTATTTAAAAACATGGGGGGAAATTTAAACTATGAAGTTTTAGCATTTTAGATGCGGGAACAACATGATGAAAGGGTTTCCTTTTGATACCCTCGCTAAAAACGCTCTCATGGAGCTGAATTAACAAAAAAGGGCCGGACATTTTAAAAAGTTTAGGCATAGAACCTCCCCAATTTATGACCCTGATTTTGAAGTAAAAGGTGGCCCATTGTTTTGAAAATGGGCCCCGACCGAGAACAACTTTTTTCAGCTTACAATAAACAAACCCACAAAGTTGTACTAGAATACAATTAAACAAAAACTTAGGGGGGAAGATCAAAACCGCCTGGGCATTGTTTTTAAAACCCAAAATAGAAGGGAACAGCGATAAATTTTCAAAACATGCAACAAGAACCCCCAACGGGTAACCAAAATGAAAACCCCACAGAACTTCAAGTTTTAAATCCAAACAGCGACAAAAAAAAAATGTAATAAAAAGCAAAACCATTTTTTTTCAGAAAAAACAGCTTTAAAAAAACAATTAATGACCCCCCAATACCCCCGCAAAATTAAGGCTATTAAATGGGTAAAAAAATTTAAGGCGAATTAACAACAATTTAGAAAGCCGGGGTGAAATAGAAAAGAAGAAAAAAGAGAAAAAAAAAAAACTCGTTGGGGCTGAAGCCAACTTTGGGCCCGGTTTAAAGAAAAAAAAAACCCAAAACTAAAAAATCTTTAAAAAAAAGAGCACAAGACTAAAAGCGCGTCTCTAACCCGAACAATTACGAACTCAAGTGATTTAAAAAAGAAACACCAAAAATTTTATATGAAGACACAACGCTGCGAAAGAAAAAAAAACTGTTTAGAGAGAAGGTCCATTAGCAACGTTATAAAGGCCTTAGGATTGAATAATACACGGTATGGGTATTACAGGCGGTGGTGAGGGCAAAGTTTATGCCCCATCGCCCTCTCCTGAAAATCATGGGTAAAAAAAAAGCTTGATCATCTTTCGATTTTTTAAAAAAATTACTGGAAAGCTATAGACTTTTGGCCCTATATTAGGAGGGTTGTTACTGGGTTTTGTCTCGCAAGCAAAGTAGTTGCTTTTTGGCCGGCACTTATGGGGGATTAGTTTTTAAAGGGGGTTAATATTTTAAAATAAAGCCGAGTAACCTAGGCCAGTTAATCCAATAACAAGTGCTTCTTTTCAATTCATGTCATTATTTTTTTTCGTCTTCAACGTCTTTAGGCTTTGGACCTTAAAGGGTTGGGTGACTAATCTTGGGGGTTTTTTTTTTTTGTTTGTAAATTACGGCCCCAAAATTTTTGCGTTCATTTCCTCCTTAATGATTTTATTGTTTATTTACTATTTTTTCCTACTGGAGGCTGAGGGCAGAAGCAGCATGTAAAACCATCCCAGCAAAAACTACTTTGATCTTCATTGTAAAACATTTTGGTACCTTTTTATACTTAAGATACACACCGTTTGAATTAATGGGGCCTCTAAATTTATAAATATTGTTTTTTTCATCTAAACCCGTAGAAGAAAACAGTTTGCCGATCTCTTTTGCTTGCGAACCTAGCAAACACCAAACGTAATACGAATAGATCGTTTTTTCCTTTCCCTCCAGTTTTAACCCCCTTTGAATGCTAAGATAAAAGTTGTCCATGCGTTTTATGCCTTTTCTCTATGGGCCCGAGGTGAACAGTTGGCCTGAAGAGAAAGATTTAAGGGGATTTCCCGTCATATTTTTACTTCGTCACGCCCCAAAATAAGGGGCCTAGACCTGATTTAAAAATCCACTTTTGTCTAAATCTGTCTTAAAAAATTTTAAAATTGAATTTTTACGATCCTTTCAAACCTTTATTCATTTTGTTGCTGAATGGATTAAAATTTTGGCATTTGGGAAAGGGGGGCTTTCAGTTCACAAAATACCCTGAAGGTTAAAAAATGAAATCTGTACACTGACCTCACCAAAGGATTTGGATATTTAAGGGGTCACAACACACCCACACCCATTGATGCACAAACACAGCAAAATTTAAAATGGGTTTTGAAAAACTGCATCGGATGACTAAAACCCCCTTTTTTGGATGTAGTCTTTTTTTTAAAGGGGGGGTTTAAAAATCGCTTAAGAGTACCACCTTTTTATAAAAGGGGTCAGTCTGGGTCACAGAAAAGACAAGATAATCATTTTTATATTTTAAGATTGTAGTGCGGGGCCCCACAAAAATTTTTCTTTTGTATATTTAAACGCACTCATTTTTTTTTGTTTAAAAAATTTTGTAACAATAACAACTCAACCGTCCTTCTTTTAAGATGCTTTGAAACAAATTTTGGAACCAGAACTCGCGCTCCTAAAAATTTTACAAAATCGTATGGGTTAAAAAGTGAATCAAAAAAGAATAATAGATTCAAAAATATAACTAAGAGAAAATTTGTTAGCCATTAACCATACCTGACGGTTATTACGGGGTTTTTCTCATAAAAGAAAAAAATGAGTAACTTTAACATTACTCTCAAACTTACAATGAAAATTTAAACAACAATGTTTGCATTCAAACCCCAAAAAGAAGAAGTAGGTTATTTTTGGTGAAAACTAGCTAAAAAATTTTGCTTTGCAAATAAAATCGGGGCTTTTATTTTTAGATTACAAAAAACGAAAATACTTAGAGGGGGGAAAACCCTCGATTGCATTCATTCTTACTCTATGTTCATTTGGGAATTTGGCCCTGATGGGGAAACTTATATGTGGAAGCCCCAACTGTTTTAAGAGCTCTTCCGTCAGGGAAATGCATATTGCGATTATGAAATTTTTTTCAATCCCTAATTTTCAGTTTAAAAATTTTTTTGTGGAAGGGTCGGATCATTTAATTAAAAAATTTCAGACAAAAAGGAAAGCAAAAAGTGATAACCTCACATTTTTTGGAAAAAAATAATAAACGTACAAAAAAAGTCGTGGGGGCCAAAAAACCGGGGGTTTCATTGGCGCCTGAAGGTGTATAACTTTAGAATTAAAAACCTTTCAGACTTGCGGACTTTTAACAGAATGGTGAAAGGCCTTTTTATGGTTTTTAGTACACTAAAGATGGGTTATAAACCAAAGAGGTTGGGGACAGCAAAAATTTCCCAAAATAGAACAACGCGCAATCTAGAAGCAAAAAATTTGGCCATATGAATATAAAATAGTTCGAAAACCGACCCAAAAGGCACTTGGAAACCCTATTTAAATGGGAAAAAAAATTTTTAAATTTAAACCCCTTTACTTTTTTAGCCCAAAAAGTTTCAGAAAACATTCAACTCTGGCCCTTTACAGTAAATCTTATCCGACGACAATAGTCGGGAAAAGATTTTAAATAACGCCGTAGGGGAAAAAAAAGTACCCCCCCAAAAAAACGGTTTTAAAGAACTTAAAAAAATTCAGTTCTTTCCAAACAGAAAATTGAACACGTTTACATGATATTTGAAATTTCTGTCTAAAAGTAAGGGGAGGGGGGGTTGTGGGGGTTAGTGACTCCTTCTAAAAGGAAAATTTTAATTCGGCAAAAATTAGACGTTGAAAAACTTAAATTTAAACCCCGTCATTTTTCCAATGGTGAGGATATTAAGTCATAACAACAAACAACAAAATCAAAATTTTCAAAACAAACAACTTTCAGAAATGAATTGGATTAATCTTACGCATTAGGCCCATAGGATTTTTTTTATATGAACCCAAATTTTGACGGGAGCATAAAAAAAAAAATAAATGGAAAGGGTTAAAACTTTATAAAACTAGGAGCAGTTAAACTTATGTCAAAAACCCCCCCATTTTTCTTTTAAATTTTTGGGGAAACTGTTGTGGAAAAAAATAATTTTCCCAACCTATTTCAAACAGTTTTTTTCGTTAAAATTTTTCTCATATGTAATTTCTGTCCAACCTTGAATTTAACAAAGCATATTAGATAAAGTTTATAGGACAATTGACAATATTTGGGTTACCTAGCAATAAGCTAAGTGAGTGTTTAGAATACTTTTTTAAAATTTTTTAAGGAACGCAGACACTTTTATTTTAGATGACGTTCCCAAAAAAGACATAGTTAAAAAAAGAAACCCTTTGTCGAAACTAGCTTTCATGGAAACATCTAGGATAAGTGGGGGTTTTATTCGAAATAAACTCGTTTTTTAAAAACTTTTTAGAACAGTTAAAAACTGTAGTTTTATTTTACATGAAAGCAAGACCATTTTATGAATGTATGCTTTAAAATGATGTTATTGAAAATGTCAGGAAAAACACAGGATTTAAAAAAAAACAAAACTGAAAAGTTTATAATTAGAAAAAAAAAACGGATAAACCCCACACAAAGTTGGGTTTGTAAAAAATCTTTTTTTGGGTTTTTGAAGTCTCTTTTCAAGAACTAAAATGCCTTTTAGGTCCTTTCGCCCGAAAACTGTTGAGGGCGAAAATGAGTTTTGAAGCTCATTTTATAGTTCTCTAAAAAAGAAAACAGGGGGGAGGGGGAGAGGGGGGGAAAAACAGAGACAGAGAAAGGGGGGGGGAGAGAGGGGGGGGAGAGGAGAGACAGACAGACACAAAGCGAGAGGAGAGGGAGAGACAAAGGGGGGAGAAGGGGGAGGGGGGGAGGGCGGGCAAGAGAGAGAGGGGAAAAGAGAGAGAGAAGAGAAGAGAAGAGAGAGAGAGAGGAAGAGAGAAGAGAGGAGACCGACAACAGACAGACAACAGAGTGCTTTCAAAAGTCCCTAACACCCCCAATGCAGTGACCCAAATTACCCCAATATCACACGGGGAAAAAGCCACACTGTCATATGTTGTAGATGTATGCATATATATTAATTTAAAAATATATTTTTATATATATATATATATATATATATAATAATAATATATAATTAAAAGTTAAACAAATTAAAGAGGATCTAAAAAACTACAAATTTGTTTCAACGGTTGCGCTGCATCTGTCATCACCTAGACACGAACACGCTTGAAAAAATTTGTATTTTTAAAATTCCTCTTTTTAACTTGTTTTAAAAAATGTTCTCCCCAAGGGGTTTTAGCACTTAAAAAAATTTTTTTTAAGGGATTTAAATATATACTATTATATATATATATATAATATATAATAATATATAATAATACAGCAAACTAATAAATCCAAGGATAAATACCGCACCGTTCCAGCAACTTACAGAGCAAGCTTTGTTTATAATTCAATATATATATATATATATACTTGATTCTTGCGGTGTAGAAGGCCTATATGGCCTGTTCACCGTTCCAAGAAAAGAAGTCACTAGACTATGTGTGGTATATATATGTATGTATGTATGCATGTATATTTGGCCTCAGGTCCCTCCATGTCAAAGCACGCGGACAGAAGGAGAGGGGAGGTAAAGAGGGAGGGACATGTTCACAGACCACTCGTGCACACATGCGCGCGCGTGCGCACACACACACACACGCATACATACAAATACACACACACACACATTCACATATACATACACACACGCAAACACACACACACACACACACACACACACACACACACACACAAAGGTCAGACAGACAGACAGACAGACAGAGACCAGAGGCAAAGGGAGACGAAGATAGAGAGAGCGAGAGAGAGCGAGGGAAAGACAGACAGAGAGAGAGAGAGAGAGAGAAGAGAGAGAGAGAGAGAGGAGAGAGAGAGAGAGAGAGAGAGAGAGAGAGACGGAGAGAAAGACAGAGAGAGAGAGAGACAACAAGAGAGAGACAGACACAGAGAGACAGAGAGCGAGAGAGACACCCGAGACAGAGACAGACAGAGACAGCAGACGGAGACAGAGAAAGACACACACACACACACACACGCAGCAGCGGTAACAGCGGCAGCAAAGAAACTCGACCACTAAACTGTAATACTCACGATTCCTGCACCTGCGGCACCCCGGCATACATGATTCCCAGCGATGTCGTGTGTCCACGCCCCGCACACACTTCTGTAGTACACTCTCCCAACAACCAGCACCACCACACCACCACCACCAGCACCACAATCAACACCAAGCCCGAATGGCGCAGCTCTCCCCAAGTTGATGGAATCAATATGTATCCGGTCTCGCCAGCACCACCACACAACAGACGGCAAAACACACACAAACACACATACACACACACCCGAGTATATATACGTGTATGTGTGGGGCCCACCCGAAGAAAGATCTCCGGGCACAACGAAAGCCCACCCGGGTCAAATCGATCGGGGAGGGTTTTTTTTTTCTTTTTCTTTTCTTTCTTCTTTTTTTTTCCTAGGCGGCGCGGGCAAGCGGTGGGTGACCAGGTGAATGAAGCAAGCCTACACAAGACTTGGTTACACACACTCAAGAGCAGCCGGCTTAATCTCGCTGTTTCACACCCGCCTCCCGTTCCTGTATACCTCCTTTTTTACCTTCTTTTTTCCCCCTACTACGGGAAGAACTAACCAGCCATCTTTTTACGGCGAGGACATGGGAAGCGCGAGAGAATGAATCACATACGGGTCGGTTACGGGGGTGGGGGGGGGGGGGGGGGTGAGTGACAATGAGAAGAGCGCGAGAGAACCGCGACGGTCGCATTTTTTTTATCGGAGGATTTCGTTAATGGTAACCGCCAATTTATTGTCAATGTTGCATCTGAGCACAGTATATCTATATGTCTATCTATATATCTATATCTATCTGTCTACCTATCGATCGATCGATCGATATGATCAATAGATAGACAGACAGACAGACAGATAGATAATAGATAGACAGATAGATAGATTGATAAATAGATAGATAAGTCTAGGGCTTGTTGTTGCTCTTTGTCCTGATGTCTGTGTGAATGTATCTGGTTATTGAATGAACGTTATTCAAACCAAAGGGTTCCATTTATTAAGTTACCAAAGACACATCGAAAGTTACTGGGGAAAAGACAAAAACAACAAATAAAACCGACGAATTGAAAAAGAAAAGAAAAAAAAAAGGGAAAGGAAAGAAACAAGGTGGTGGTCATTTTATTCGGTATGATCACAGACTGTGTAAACATCCCATTCCACCCTCATCCCATGTATCCTGCAGATTTCATTCTTAGGAGATGTGCGATACCCGAATATCACCTCCAGAACCACCCACTTTCCTTCATGCAGATTTCATTCTTAGGAGATGCGCGATACCCGAATATCACCTCCAGAACCACCCACTTTCCTTCATGCAGATTTCATTCTTAGGAGATGCGCGATACCCGAATATCACCTCCAGAACCACCCACTTTCCTTCATGCAGATTTCATTCTTAGGAGATGTGCGATACCCGAATATCGCCTCCAGAACCACCCACTTTCCTTCATGCAGATTTCATTCTTAGGAGATGCGCGATACCCGAATACACCTCCAGAACCACCCACTTTCCTTCATGCAGATTTCATTCTTAGGAGATGTGCGATACCCCAATATCGCCTCCACAACCACTCACTTTCCTTCATGCAGATTTCATTCTTAGGAGACGTGCGATATCCCGAATATGACCTCCAGAACCACTCACTTTCCTTCCCACCCCACTCACACGTGCCACACAGTACAGAGTTTTATGAAACTATTTTATAAGGGTTAAAAAACACACACACACACACAAGGATTTTATTTCTTTTTTAATCATGAAAAAAGAGACATTACAAATAAAGAAATTCTGAATTGAAGCACCTCCAGAATGGTCCTCATTCCTCCCAGCTTTACCATTACACCCCCATTTCCTCCCCCCCCCCCCCCCCCCCCCCCCCCCGTCTTTTTTCCCAATTCATTTGCTGTCCTTTTTTAAGCCTTTATAAGATAGTTACTAGGTAAAAGCAAACGAAAAGGGAAGAAGAAGAAGAGTATTAGAGATCGAGCGAGCGAGCGAGAGACAGACAGACAGACAGACAGACTGACTGACAGACAGGGACAGAGAGGGAGGAGGGGGCGGATAGGGGAGAAGAAAAGCAAATCCTGAAAAAGAAACGAGAAGAAACAGGGCACAGAGGAGGGGTGGGGCAGTAGGGAGGGGAAGAGGATTATCTCTTGTTTCCCCAAGAAACGGTGCGGAGGGGGGGGGGGGTTATACTTCCGACATAAAACCAACCCCACTTTCTTTCCACCGGGGGGGACAATTTCATTGGGGGGGGAGGGGCAGTAGGGAGGGGAAGGGATTATCTCTTGTTTCCACAAAAAAGGTGCGGAGGGAGGGGGGGAGGGGTTATTATATCCAACATAAAACCAACCCCAGCTTTCTTTCCGCCGGGGAGGACAATTTTCATTGGGGGGGGGGGCACTAGGAGGGGAAGGGGGTTATCTCTTGTTTCCCCAAAGAAACGGTGCAATGGGAGGGGGGGGGGGGAGGGGGAGGGGGTTATACTTCCAACATAAAACCAACCCCAGCTTTCTTTCCACGGGGAGGACAATTTTCATTGGGGGGGGGGGGGGGATGGGGGCAGTAGGGAGGGAAGGGGATTATCTCTTGTTTCCACAAGAAACGGGCGGAGGGGAGGGGGGGAGGGGGTTATACTTCCAACATAAAACACCCCAGCTTTCTTTCTGCCGGGGAGGACAATTTTCATTGGGGGGGGGGGGGGGGGGGCAGTAGGGAGGGGGAAGGGGGTTATCTCTGTTTCCCCAAAAAAACGGGCGGAGGGGGGGGGGGGGGGGGGGGGAGGAGGGGGTTATACTTCAACATAAACCATCCCAGCTTTCTTTCCGCCGGGGGGAAAG